>JAUESI010000001.1:10978-30907 GCA_032275145.1 Synergus laeviventris
TACTATACATCTGGTAAATGTTACTAAACAATTAGTTGAACTAACTAAAAACCGAAATGTAAGCCTAACTTAATGTTTGCTTACTTTTACTAGACAGCGAGTTGGTTCATATTTTACTAGACTGTCGCTAGTAGGGCTAACCAGGATCCTACTTGGGCTAACTAGACCTTTTTCTCCGTGTTGCTTTTTGATTTTTCGGGGTTTGCAAATGAAGATAATCAACGAGAGATAAAATATAGTTTACTGTTGAGGGAGGACCCCTCTTTTCACCTTGAGTGTAGCGATCGACGACTCCGGGAAAAATCAATTAATAGCAAAACGCCCCCGTCCGTCGAGTAATTGACGCGGGAATGCGTTTATCGAAGCGTAAACCGGGAAGAGGGCCGGGCTGGCTGAAGGGGCGGAAATAGGGGGTTGAACGACGGCCAAAAAAAAAAGTCGATATAATCTCCCATCTGCTAATAATAGAGACTCAACCCAGTCTATTCAGCCGTGATGCAGTGCGCTGAGTAGTCTAGCTGTTTGCGAAAGACTCGTACCGACTTACTCATCCCGAATCTACACCTCTTGTTTCCTTCGTTATAATCACGCACGACTTCTTCGATTACGACTAAACTCCACTCGTCCGTAAAGAGCAATAGGTGACAAATAAAAGTCTCATACTTGAGGAAGAAGTGAGACAATTATTTTTACAGATTTTTTTTATGAAAAATAAATTCGGCGGCGGAACTTTATAAACTATTAAATTTATTTTATTTCCTGATGAGTAAAATGCACATCAGCTGGTCGTTCGACTGGGTTTAAATTCCTTGAACTGGGAATAAAGCTTGATATAATTTAGAACAGTTAAGAGCAACTGTACGCGCTCTGGTAACTGGTGGGTAACGCGCTTTGCGTGATTCAGCCCCCTAACGAGATTACGGAACGGCGGCTTTTGGCGCTCTCACACAATCCTACTGACACTTTAAAGCTCATACACACATGGATATGATACAATTGGCTTTTGGTTGGCAGAGTATGTACACATCGACAAGTGCAGATGCCTGGCGCCCCGAGGATTAAACCTCGATGCATAATTACATTCGACAACAAAAAACATTGTCAAATCCTACAAAAAATTTCATCACGGTCTGCTGTGAAAACAAGAGTCCTTAATGCCTCAACTTAATCAGATCAGAGAGCGGCATAATTAACACGTGATGAGTAATTAGTTGTGTGAAATGAGTAGACAGTAGACGGAGAAAATCGCCTGAAGTCATTTTAAATTAATTTAGTTCCGTACATTTTTGTATTCTATGTCATTTACTCAAACCACTGTTAGGATATTACACAAATCTAAATATATATGGAATTTTGAAAGAGGGACTCATTGCATAATAGAATTAAATTTCTGCAGATGGAGCCTGAAATTTATGTGCATGGGAAATGACGTTCTTGCGAGTTTCGACTGTCGACATATATGACAAAATATAAAAACTAGCCAGCGGCAAAGTCTTTTACGTGACGTCTGTCGAGTCCGGACGTTTCGATGGAAGTTTTAATAGAAAACAGTCCGCGTTGCTCCCCAGAGATTTGATCCCTCATCCAGGACTAAGGGGTGGATATAGTGGACACCGAACATGGTCGAGTATCCCCAGAGACGAAAAGTACCCCGTCCAGTTCAGGGATGCTGTGTGGTCCAGCATCAACCGTGCACTCGGAAATCTCGCGATCTTGGCTCCCGCAGGGTGAAAAGGTCACCAACGTATGTTTCCAAACCGGTGTTGATCGAATGGAAAATTTTTTCTCCTTTAAAAGTCTTGCCATTCAGGTTTCTTGAATTAAATACTGAATTCAATTTTATTAATTGTATTCCTCTTTTGCAGTTGCTCAAAATAGGCTTAACTGATCGAAAGTTTACACTGTCTTGTCACCTACTACGTTCATCTTCCCTTTCTCCATCTAAAATTTATATTGGAAATGTACCTCTCACGGTGCCAGGCATACCTCATGGCACAGTGACCGAGGCGCACCGCTTTGCGAGGAAAAGTGAGCCTCTGCCCCTGCGACATTGGGCAGCCTCCCTAGCCGGACATATCTTCGGTATGGTGGCAGAGGCCCACAATCTCATTACGCGAAACCGACCAAAGATCTCCGAACCTACAGCTTAAGGTGGGTCTTGAACCAGCAGAACTTCGGTAGAAGTACATAATAGAAAAATTTCCATTGGTACCGGCACGAACTCGAACCTCGGGCCTCGAAATCGAAAGCCTCGTATTACTGTATTACTATAAGTTTGTTAATTTACATATTTCTTTGAGATCTGATAAGTATAAAATTCAAACTGAACCTTAATAAACACACGGAGACTCTCTCTATTGTGATCCAGTACTCCAGAAAGCATTTCAACCCTCGTGAAGAATAGTGGGTTATCCTGAAATGCGGAAGAACCCAAGGGTTGGATGAAATGGGAAGGGATTTGCGAGTGGAGAGAAGAGGGAGGGAACATGAGGGAAGCGTCACCACCGCCCCTTAACAAGCAACAAGGGTGGAGAATTAATGAGAGACGGTGCTCGGGCAGACACTTGTGGCTAGCGCCCAAACCTAACCTCCAAGCCAAGCTCCGATCCTCTGAAAACCTTCAAACCACCTCCGACTTACGACTTAACCATCGCGGTCCCGTGCGGTCGTTACTTTCTCGCCAAAAGAAAGGGAGAAAAAGATTTTATGACTTAAGTACAAAATAAGGGATTACGAGGTAACTCAACCGATTCAGATCGCTTCAATGATTTATAACAATTTTATGTCTCTCGCAATCAAGAATATATTTATTTTATTTACAGTATTCACTTGTTATTTCTTTTCTTAGTATTACCTATGGAACATTGGCGGTAGGCGTAGCCTAAAATTTCTTTCCGCAAATGTGCTAATTAAATATGGGAAGTTCTCGTAAATTAAATTAAGGGGGCGTGGTAAGGTACTATGTTTAGAGGGCTGTTCTGTCAAAATGGAGGGGGGCGTTGTATTGATTTTTAATAGATAGAAAAATAGTTTTCAACTAACTAGGATCGAAAAACCGCAAGAATAAAAAATAGAATCGTTGTGAATAAGAGGATTTCGACTCTATTTCGTCCTAAAAAAAAGTACCCGCACAGTCCATCATAATTAGGTTGAGATCCAAAATATGAAAAATCGGGACTTCTAAGGGGAGAAATTCTCGTATCCAAATTAGCATCCGTATATCACAACTGCCTCTACAGTACTGTTCGCCCTTTTCGCCGAACCGTTGGGAACCCGAGGCGCGGCGTGAATTTTAATTAAAACAATTAAGCATGCGTCCATAGGACTGTCGCATTAGCGAACGGCGTATTCATGGCGCAATGGTTAAAAACGACATTCTTCTATGCGAAACGTGAAAATATAAAGGGATAAAAGGACTAACATATGAGTCATCGATGATAATTATACTCGATAAGTTTTGCTGTGAAATATTATAAAGTCTGGTTATAGTCAGACAGTCAGATATTTTAATACGAGTTGGATTTTTTAAGATCTTTTTTTTTTTTAAATTTTAGTTCCGTGCTCTTTATTGAGCCACCCCATATAACGCTCGCCTGCGCCCGTGGAAATATTCGATTTTTACGATACGAGACGAGACCAGAGGGTGTCGGTGGGGCTGGTTGTACCAGCCTCCGTTTTACTTTACGGTCTCCCGATTCCAACGAGAACTTCGTTCCACCACCATCCACCCTTTCTACGAATTCTCCCCCAACCCCCCCCCCCTAATTTCTCTTTCTCAGTTCCTTCTTCTCTTCTTCGTAACGCAGAGAAGTCGCGAAATTAAACGAAACCAAGTACGATCCCGAGAAGACCGTTTCTGAGTTTTTCCAGAGGTTGACGCGTTTTTCACAAGGAGTCGTCCGACTCTTTTCCCTAATGAGGTGGCGATTAGCTTTTCTCACTCCTTCCCATTTTCTCTCTCCTTCTACAGACTTTAGACTTTTCAAACTTGCAAACCTGCGGCTTTATACATAAAAAGTGCACGAGGAAGATGTCCGGCCGGGAAATTTGGCTTGTATTTATTAGAGTTATTTATCACAGTCTTAGAGATTGCAGTAAAAACTCTTGTTTTCAGAGTCATTATTTAAACTCTTGCAGACTGTGTGGTGCAGTGTTTATGAGATATTTTACTCTTTGATTTTAGTTTACATTTTTAAGACTAAATTGAAATAAAAAGAAAAAACTTATCCTAGAAGCTGGAGCCATAGAAGTATTACGTTTTGGTTTAATTAAAAAAACTTTAAGAGATGGCAGGGTATAGAAAGGTACACTATTTTCGTTCTCTTTATTTTATTTATTTATTTTTATAATTTACAAAAAATGTAGATTGAGTTATAAATTTAATTGATATCAAAAGAAAAGACTTATACCCTAAGAACCGGAGCCGCGGAAGTGTTACATAAGCCTAAGGAAAAGCAGGGGGGTTACGTGGTCACCAATTCGAGCATTGTCGGAGGTCATGCGTATGGTCATCAATTGTTAATAGAGGATTAGTTATCATATTTTACTTTTGAGGGCATCTGTAAATTAATAAAAGAAACATGATATCAACTGTATATATCATATCCACACAACGTTTCCGCAAAGTTAAATTTGTGAATTCCAAAGTAGGTGGTTGAGTGTACAGTGAACACCCTATATATGAAGGCGTAGAGCCACCTTTATATCTGCAGACGTGACTCCACCGCCACAGCCGCCACCATCGCTCGGTCGTGGAAATATATGGGGCCGTAATGCTCGTTGGCTAGAGAGAGAAGAAGAGAGGGATGATAGGAAGTAAATGGCTGAGAGAGAAAGAGAGAGAGGAGAATGGGAGGAAGGTGCGAGCGGGATAGCAATATTACACCTACAAAGACAGGAAGAGGAGGGTAAAAGGACTCAACTGTGTATGTTCGCACCCTCCTCCTGTTCGTTGACCCACGGGACTCTCCAGCACTGCCAACCCTCGCGACCCTATTATTTGCATATGCTGACCTCCTTATACCGATTTCCACGGCCGAGTGGAAACCACCTTCCGCTTAAGAAACGCTTTCCCTTTCCCAGTGACCCTCAAATGAAAGGACTCCAAGGAAATCACTGCACTCGAGATTTTCCAGCAAACTATCTTATTTATTTTTTATGAACCATCGCAAAACTTGATGAAAATAAAGACAATAAATTTTGGCCACTTCTTATTTTACGTAGCTTTAATGATTTTTCGCCACCACAAGGAATTAGAGGAAACTCAATATTCTAGTAAATAAAAAATGTATAGGCTTTTGGAGTATTTATAGAATAAAATAAAATAGGCAAGTGTGTGTGTGTGTAATTCAATAAAATGCATAATCCTGCAATTTTTAAATTGGTGTTTCTAATTCTCTTAATTGGGGATTTAACTTCGAGGTTAGAATTTAGAAACTTCAGATGACATTTCAGTTGCATTATTTCAAATGATATTAACTGAACTTCATGAGCTAGGTAACTGTAAACTAGATAAATTAATTATAACTAGTTGATTAATCGGCTCCTGACTTTTTGCCTTTTACTTAGTGACTTTTAACTAATTTTTAAGTATAAGCTGCAAACGAAAGTTACACAAAGTGTTCTCTATATCTCAATACGAATGATACGAATTAATACGAATGAACTATGAAGTTGAAAAATAGATGAATGAAGTATTTAAAATCCCTTTTTTAAAAAACAAGCGAAAAGCAGAAAGCTGCTCCCTCTAGTACACTGCAACCAACTGCAACTGCTTCAAAAATTTATGAAACTCTCAATCGGTATACAGCATTCAAAACTAGAGGAATAAAAATGAACAAGGTGAACAATTTTTCTCTTGCAATATCATTTTTCCTATCTTAAATCTCACCGCTTTTTTATTAAGTAAATAAAAATAATAAAGTAAAAATATTGTTATAAAAAATGCTAAAAATAAAAATCATGTGCCCATCGAGTACATTTACCGACTGATATTTCGTGGATCACCGAGTTGGCGCTGAAATCGCAATGGCGCAAAAATTCAAATCTGAAATTCGAAAACGTAAAATAAAATGCTTTAACTGTCCATACGCATTAGCAAAAAAAAAGTAATTTTTATTGTATTGGATTTTTTACGAAGTCTTAGTAATATACCATAACTTAAGCTAAAGTTCTTAAAGTACAGTAATTTACAATTGAAGTTTCTCCTTCCGTTTTAATGAGTTAACCTAACCTAACCTATAAGATGCAGTGTACCGATAAAAATAGTTCAATAGTTCCTAGTTCCTAGAAATCGGCTAACGTCAAAATCATTCTTGTGATTTAATTTAGTCAAACTGAACTTAGAATAACCCAACTTTAAATGAAATAAACCGAAATAAATCCGAAATAAAGTTAAATGAATGAGAAAACAAATAAATTAAATGGAATCTCTAATATTCGAAATCTGTGACATCTATTTTGAGTCGAGTACTGGGTGTAACTGATTATTATATCACTTGTGTGCCGTTTTTCCAGCTGTTCGGACGCCACGAATCTTGTATAATAAAAACAATAACATTATCGATCAATTATGCATTACTAAAAAATTCCACTGTTGAAAATTTTCAAGAAAACAATGGACGAAATTTGGTTCAGACTCTCGAATCAGATTGAAGTTTTGCAGGTAATTTCGTCTATTTTCTTTTTATTGTTCTTATTTTTAAACTGTTTATGTAACGAATATTTGCAAACCTTTTAATGATTGGCCTTCAAATTTAATAGGCTTAAAAATAACCCGAAAATGTTGAACTTATGAATTCTCACTTTTAGGAACGAATTAGTGTAATAATGAACTTCGATCTTTGGAAGTCGCGTGACTTTTTAGTTTGGCTTTTCGTCAATTTTTCTCAATTTGAGGTCGATGTTCAATTAGTACTATTTTTATCAATGATCGGCCCATTTGAGAAAGCAAAGTTCTTTATATAGAAAATTGGAATTAAATTATTTGTAACGAGTCTATAACAGTTCTGTCAGGTTCTATAACAGTTACGTAACAGAAACGGAACAGTCACATAAATCACATGAAACATCACAGCGATATAACATCGTTACGTCACTGTTATATAACAATAGTTACAGAACTCGGAACGTATTAATTTAAAACAAACTTTATTTTAAAAAATCTTTTAAATTTAAAATTCCGTTTATTCAAATAATCGGTTACTTTTTTTTATAAAACAAAAACATATTAGATACAATTAATATTGATGATGTTTTTGCTATTTTTAAAGGTTCAAACTTCGGTAGTTGTGCAGCACGGACAACAATGGTTCTCAGCCTTATTATCACAATGTCATCGAATTTTACAGGAATTATATAACGAAGAACTTTGCCAGCAAATGAAAGAATTCAGCCTGCGAATTATTTTGTTACTTCAGAGAAGCTGGGAGGATTTTTTAACTCAAATTAGATCTTTACAATTTAGCACGAGAGCTTTTTATAATAATCTAGGAACCCTCTTTTCTAATGAAGGTACTTGACAAATGAAAATAAATCCCCCAAAAAAATTCTGCAATTGAAAATTGAAAATTTGTACGTTTTTCAGTTGCTCGAAGAGAAGTAGGATTTTTCCTTGTAGGCCTTGCTGCCGGCAGTTTAATTGGCTACAGTATCGGCCAAAATTGGCGAACCACTCCTCATCATTTACACAATATGAAGGCAATTATATGCCATCATTATACTGGCATTGAGGTAAATGACTCAGCTCATTTCAAAAGTACCTAGAATTTTTTCGATGAGGATTAAAATTATTCAGTAATTAAATTATTTACAGGGAGTTTCGACAATTGATGATGCAGAAATGCCGACAATACAGAAGCAGAACGAACTTCTGATCCAAGTCAAAGCGGCGTCGGTTCAAGATGTAGATATGAAAATTTGCACCGGGTATTCTAGATTTTATAGAAGACTTCTCAACTCAGGGGTAATCTAATTTAAAAAATTGTTTTTAAGTAATTAAATTAAGTTTTAGAAAGTTGGGGTTTTTAAACTATATTTTTCGATAACAGAGATATAAAGAACTGCCAGTAACCTTGGGCAGAGATTGCGCTGGAGTAGTTGTGGATATTGGTCAAAGTGTCGTAGACTTTGATATTGGTGACGAAGTATTCCTAGCGGTTCCTTCCTGGTCACATGGAACGATGGCAGAATACCTTGTGGTCCCTGAAACCCAGGCTGCCAAAAGACCGAAGCTTATTACTTTCGAGGCCTCTGCAAGTTTGCCCTATAGTGGCTGCATTGCCTGGGACGCTATCGTTAACGGATCAATCATCAAAGAAGGAAATGCCAAAGGCAAAAGGTAAAGCACCACAAAATTTTTAAAATATATTAACGGCATATTAATTAGAAGCAATATAATTCGTTTACAGAGTTTTAATTTACGGTGGCAGCACCCCAGTTGGATGTATTTTAACCCAGTTGATTAAACTCTGGGGTGGATATGTCGTTTCTGCCTGCAGACCGCATGCAATTCCTATTAGCAGAGCTTTAGGAGCCGACGAAGTGATTCCTCTCAGCGAATCTGATATCGAGAAAGAATTAGAGTTACGGGACAAGTATGTCTTCAGTGTCTACATAAATTCAATTTCCGATTACAAATTCAAAACTATTAGAAATTTCCTACTTATTTCAGATACGATGCTATTTTTTACACGGGCGGCCAACCGATCGACACGAATATTTTGAAGAGATATTTATCAAATCAGGGTTCCTACGCTTCGACAATTCCAGAATCTTTGTCTTCCGATTCGCTGGGATTTTTTTTTGGAAGCCTTTTTGCTGGGTGCATCCGGCTGCAACTAGTAATTCAGGTAAAAGATGTTTCCACCTTTAAAAGGTTGTTTTGAAAATCTCTGTTTATTTATTTTTCATCCACTTCTTCTTTTACAGTACTTCTTCGGAATTAGCAATTACGGATGGAAAGACGGTTCTAAAATAAATGCTACTTATCTGCGATCTTTGCAAGAACTCGTAGACGCAGATAAACTTCAAACACTGGTGGATCGAGTATTTTCACCCCTCGGCGTGGATCAAGCATTGAATCACATTTTGGACCCAAACGCGATTGGAAGCACCATTATACGATTCCCTTAACGATACTCAGTCCATAGAAATAATAGTAATAATAAATAAATCATTAACATATTTTAGATGAACTTTTGCGAAACTAAAAACAAGTATTTCCAGAACTAAAGGAAAAAAAAGAAACACTTTGTGAAGATTTTCTGAAAAGATAACGTGCCAAAATCAAGACTGAATTTATTAAATTCGACGATTATCAAAAATCGAGTCGAAAACACCTCCGAATTTTTTTTTTTTTTTTTTTTATCGATGTCAACAAGGCGACAATAAAAACGATCGAGTATAACGAAAAGTGTACTTAGGGCATTAGCTGAAAACATCTCTGGAAAATTTCCAAGAAATGGGAATTAGTTCTCAAATTATAGAAGCCTTTCATTTTCAAAGGCGTTGTTTATATCATAAATTTTTGAATACCTTCTATTATTTAAATGCTATTTTACTCGCTATTTTTACCAAAAAAACGCATGATTTTTTTTACATATTTTATTTAAAAGCAATTTTGTTCACTTCGGATGCGAAGTTTCGCTGTGAATTTATCCAGTCTCTGCACGATTTAACGTTAAAGTTAAAATATATATAAGAGTATGTCTGTTATATTTCTACGTAATACGTATAATATATTTTATTGAATAAATAAGTAAGTTTCTGTATTTTCAATTTTGTAGAGTAGTTTCCTATCTTTTTTTTATGATTTATCCGCTTGTGATAAAAATTCGCATGCTCTGTTTTATTTAAAGTTATATAATTATTATTATTTCTTTAATAGAAAATATTTCAATAAAAAGGATAAAAAGAAATAATGAATGAAATTGGCGGGAAAATTGCGTTACGTCGTCTTACGCATGCATCAGGCAACTCACCATAATGGCCATATTTGGCGGGAATTTTTGAAATGCTGCAAATGTTTTTTAGTTAATATTCATAAATAAAAATATGAATTCAATAATTTTTTGTGTGATAGAACCAATAATTTTATTTATTAAAATATAGTCACTTATTAATAATAATTAAAATATCATTTTCAGCATTTCAAAATTCCCTGCGAAAAGCGATATGAGACAAATTACCCGACGCATGCGCAGCCGCATGGAGAAAAAAGGCGGAATTCGCGGAATTCGTTCGTATTGTTTGGATTCGCGCGCGCATTTTCTTCTCATGTGTTAATATCTGCTTCATCTGGAAAAAAATTAACTTTTTTAAAGTGTCTTGTGTTGTTGAACGAAAATGGGAATTTTGGGACTTTCTAAGTTAATTGCGGACGCGGCACCGCAATCGATTAAAGAATCAGAGCTGAAGCATTATTTTGGTGAGATATTTCGTATTTTTCAACATATAACCTGACTTTTGTGTTCTGTATTCTTTTTACATTTTTTATGATGTGCTCAGACTCTAAAGTCGAATTAATTCATTTATAGACAACGAAGAATATTATGAGACGTTACTTAAATTAGTTGGAATTGCACCTTTTTTTCCCAACTGCTTTTGAGTGTTTTTTTATTTTTCCGGAGGGTTGACAACTCCGGATTTTTGTCTCACCTACTCTGAACTCAGTGACTTCACATTCTATCATTTATCA
This sequence comes from Synergus laeviventris, assembly GCA_032275145.1. Lineage (NCBI taxonomy): Eukaryota > Metazoa > Arthropoda > Insecta > Hymenoptera > Cynipidae > Synergus > Synergus laeviventris. The sequence continues at coordinate 21,675 of JAUESI010000001.1, forward strand.
TAGCGAGTGAGACAAGGAAACCGGCGACGGTTGCAACGGTTGCAACCCTACGAACAATGATATGAATTTGTAAACATTCGATTAAAAGCTTTCGAAATTTAACAACGTTCGAAATTGAAAAAATATTGGCTTTAAAATAGAAGCAAAAATAAAATAAAATAAAAATACTTATTAATAAATTAAATTTTAATTTATTTTCAGGTCGCAAAATTGCTATTGATGCCTCTATGTGTCTCTATCAGTTTTTAATCGCAGTGCGATCCGATGGGGCACAACTAACATCCACAGATGGAGAAACAACGAGGTTATTTTCTTCCGCACAATTATTTAAGCCTAAAGGGTTTTGGATCCTATTTATAAAATCAAAATTCAATTTCCACGTTTTACTCATCAGATATTACAAATAAATATTTTTACGATCTGTAGTCATATTTTTAATTAAATATTGAATAGCGCTACAGAGCAATAAAATATTTATTTATACTATTTGTTGAGTAAAATGATGAATTTGAATTTATAGGTTTTAGAATTTGGAACCGTCACCCTTTAAATAAAATATATCTATTAAAAGAAATCAAAGAAACTTTATTTTATTTGCAGTCATCTTATGGGAACTTTCTACAGAACGATAAGATTGGTTGAACAGGGAATAAAACCAGTCTATGTGTTTGATGGTAAACCACCAAATCTAAAAGGTGGCGAGCTTGCAAAGCGAGCAGAAAAAAGAGACGAGGCGCAAAAGCTTCTCCAGGCTGCAGAAGAAGCTGGTAATTTTTAAATTCGTAACTTGAAATTTTATGAAGAATTTCAATGATTCATTTATTTATTTATTTATTCAACAGGAAATGTTGAGGACATGGACAAATTTAACAGGCGTTTGGTCAAAGTTACTAAACAACATAGCGAGGATGCAAAACAACTTTTGAAGTTGATGGGTGTTCCTTACATTGATGTAGATATTATTTATATTTTAATATTACAAGATTTAATTGGAAAATGTCTAAGCCTTTATTTAAAAGTAATTGCTGTAAATAATATTCCTAGGCTCCTTGTGAAGCTGAAGCGCAATGTGCGGCAATGGTAAAAGCTGGAAAAGTTTATGCCGTTGCCACCGAAGATATGGATGCCCTGACTTTTGGATCCAACGTTCTCTTGCGACGACTGACTTTCAGTGAAGCCAGGAAAATGCCGGTTCAGGAATTTCATTTCGATAAAGTTCTAGAAGGATTGGGACTCAATAAGGACGAAGTTCGTATTCTTTTATCTTTTTAATGAGACATTTTCTCGTTGCTGAAAATAGTAATTACAAAATTGCGAATATTCAAGGAAAAACTCTCTAATTTTTTGGTTATGTCTACAGTTCATCGATCTTTGCATAATGTTAGGTTGCGATTACACAAATAGTATTAAAGGCGTTGGGCCAAAACGAGCAATAGAGTTGATAAAAACTCACAGGTCGCTAGAAAAGATTCTAGAGAACTTGGACACGAAAAAGTTTCCAGTTCCTGAAGACTGGAACTACAAGCAAGCAAGACTTTTATTCCAAGAACCGGAAATAACAAATCCCGAAGAAATTGAGGTATTCACTATTTATTAAAAATTTATTTATTTAAGAATTTTATATTTTGAAACCTTGAGAAATAATGTTGACTATTGCTAGTTAAAATGGACGGATCCCGATGAAGAGGGCCTGGTGAAATATCTCTGTGGAGACAAGCAATTTGCTGAAGAGAGGGTCAGAAATGGAGCGAAAAAATTACTAAAGGCCAGAAACACTTCCACTCAAGGTCGCCTGGACTCGTTTTTTAAGGTTCTACCCAATCCAAATCCTCAGAAGCGAAAAGTGAGATTAAAAAGATTCTCTCCATAATTTTTTTTTTTTATTTCCTAGTTTGTTAGTTTCATATTTTCATTTTATTGACTTTTTTAGGCCGACGAGAAGAAAACTCCAGCGAAAAAAGGAAAAACGGGAGCAAAACGAGGAAGAGGGAAGTAGAAATAATTTTTGTTATCTAGTTTGTATCAATGGTTAATCTGCATTTTGTCTCGAATTTTTGTACTATCACTTTCTGGTTGTTTTTTCAATTGCGAGAAATTGTATATGTTTTGATGAAATGACTGCGACTCGTGTTTATTTAAGAATGTATGTGCGAAAGGAAAATTGTCCTGAATTTAATAAATTTTCTTTTGTAATCTCGATTTTTTTTCAATTCCATAAAAAGAAAGTTTTATATCTAAAATAACTGATAAAAATTTGACAGCAATCGGCAAAGTCGTTCTTGAGATTTTCTTTACTCATCGTCTTTTTTTAATCCCCCGGAGATTAATTATAACTCGCTTGTTTATCATTCTTTTTATACTGAAAACATTATTGCAACTTCTTGAAATATGTGTTAAGTAAATGTTGCAACATTGGTAACAAAATAAATTAATAAATCTGTCTTCACAAAAAAATCGCTTTTTTCACTCGAAAAGGTAGAGACCGCATTTTTATTTGAAATATTCCCGCCGTTTTTGACTCCGTTTTCGAAGACCAAACCGGAAGTCATGTGGCGAACTCAAAATTTGTTTTCGCGTCTCACGTGTGAGTGCCGATTAAACCTGGAAGTGATTTTTATATAAAAAGCAGTAAAAAATTTGTGATTTGTGTAAATAAATAAACTTTATTAAGTTAAAAATGGAAAACGATTATGATTTAATCAAAACTATCGATGATGATCAAGAAGTCCCAGATTTTTCAGACAAATCCGATGAAGAAGAAGATGTGAGTACATAACCTCCACATTTTATTTCTATAATTTTATTTATTAAAATATGGAATCAAAACTGACAAAATTAGGTTTAAATCTGAATTATAATTGTCAATTTTTATAAAAGAAATTATTTCATCTGCAACTTTACTCAAAAGTTTTATTCGACGTTATTTTACATTTTGTTTACATCCTAGATTTTCAGTTTAAAAAAATATATTTTCTGGATTTTTCAATAAAATTTATTTTAAAATATTCGTTTTGTCTATTAAAAATTGTTTTCTTTTTTTGAATTTAGTTCCAACCCCGAAAGCAGAAGAAAAAGGAACGAAAAGACTTCGATAATGAATTTCAGTTTATCAGCAGTACTTCTGAATATAATCAGGACACTTGGAATGATTTGAGCAAATATATAAAACGTAAAGTGAAGACAAAGCTGGATGATAAGATAAAATCTGCGAGGTTTGATCGCCAGGTAATAATTCATAATTTATTCTAACGCTTTTATTAGAAACTGACGTTTTAAATAATGATTCATTTTACAGAATGGGCCAGAAGAAGTCGAGGTAGATCCCGAATTAAAAGAAGTTAATGGGGATATTTATCTTTCAGACGATGATCTGAAAAAAGGTATGACTTTTAAATGAAGCAACATTTCTTCAGGCATTATAGAATTTCAATTAAAGATCTGTGTTTTTTAACGGATTAAAATATTTTCTGTTTACAGATGAATTCAAAACAAAGGAAAAGAAAGGGAAAAAGTTCGTGAAGGAAAAAGATAAAGAGCTGATGGATTTTGAAGAATGTTCAGAATACGATACGTCTGCAACTTTTCACCAAATGAATCTTTCGAGACCTTTGATGAAGGTTGCTATTTTACTTATTACACAGGCTTTCAAAATCTCTAAAATTAACCTCCTGACATTTATGTAACTGACCCTCACAGGACTGTGTTATTATCAAAAAATTAATCTTCTTTTACATTATAAATTGTCATGGGTTTCAGGGCATATCCTCGATGAATTTTATTCATCCAACTCCAATTCAAGCAGCAGCAATTCCGGTGGGTCTAATGGGAAGAGATATTTGCGGATGTGCTGCGACTGGAACTGGTAAAACCGCAGCTTACATGCTACCAACTCTGGAAAGATTACTTTACAGACCAGTTCAAGGAGCTGCAGTCACCAGAGTTTTGGTTCTCGTCCCCACGAGAGAATTGGGAGTTCAAGTTTATCAGGTCACTAAACAATTGGCCCAATACACGACAATTGAAGTAGGATTGTCCGTCGGAGGACTGGAACTGAAAGTTCAAGTAAATAAGTACATCCACCATATTTAAAATTTGAAATGTATATTCTAAATGAAAGTTGCCATAAAATTTGGGAGTAACTTTCAAACTCTAAATATTTTTTTAGGAAGCAGTTATGAGAAAAAATCCTGATATTGTAATCGCAACACCAGGGCGACTAATCGATCATTTAGCAAACACTCCATCTTTTTCTTTGGACAAAATTGAAGTCCTAATTTTGGACGAAGCAGACAGGTAAGATAATAACAGTGAAGCAACTTTAGGAAACTTTGGTTTCGTTAACTACGCGGAGAGTTTTTAATGAAAAAAATAAATATTGCAGAATGCTGGATGAATATTTTGCGGAGCAAATGAAGCATATCGTGAAAAAATGTTCTAGAACTAGGCAAACGATTCTTTTCTCAGCGACGATGACTGAGGCAGTTAAGGACTTGGCCGCAGTTTCTTTAGACAAACCTATTAAGATCTTTGTCGATAGCAATGAAAATGTTGCATTCAATCTCAGGCAGGAATTTATTCGGTATGGAATAAAATAGTAGAGTAAAATAAGAAAAATCGAAATGGTTGTGATTAATTTTAATGGCATATTTAATATATTTTTCCAGTATTCGAAAGGAAAGAGAAAGAGATCGTGAGGCGATTTTAGCTGCTTTGGTTTGTAGAACTTTCCACGATCATACGATGATTTTTGTTCAGACAAAGAATCAAGCGCACAGACTTCACATTTTGCTGGGATTGCTAGGACTGAATGTAAGTAAATTAACAATATTAGGGAGTAAATTTCAATGTTGAAAGGAGAGATAAAAAGGTCCAATGTAATTTAATTGTAATTATCAGGTTGGAGAACTTCATGGAAATTTAACTCAGCCACAGCGTTTAGAAAATTTGAGAAAATTCAAAGATGAAGAAATAGATATTTTATTAGCGACAGATGTTGCGGCTAGAGGTTTGGACATTAGTGGAGTAAAAACTGTAATCAATTTTGTGATGCCTGCCACATTGCAACATTATATTCACAGGTAAGAATTATTGATAAAAAATTTATTTAACTTTGTTTTAATTTAGAAGATTTTCAATTTGAAGTAAATAATCTGAATTTTTGAAAACAATTTTAGAGTTGGACGAACAGCGAGAGCAGGACGAGCTGGAGTTTCGGTTTCCCTAGCTGGAGAACAAGAACGTTCTTTAGTCAAAGAAGTAATTAAACAAGCACGAAATCCCGTGAAAATGCGCATAATGCCCATCGACATTATAGAAAAGTATCATAAGAAACTTGAGTCCTTAGAAACTGACGTAGAACGAATTCTGAAAGAAGAACAAGCTGAAAGAGAGTTGGCTAAAATGGAAAATCAAGCAAACAAAATGCAGAAAATGTTGCAAGATAGTACGGAAACCAAGAGGAGTTGGTTCCAAACCAAGAAAGAAAGGAAAGAAGAAACAGGTTTGTAATTTTTTTTATAACATAGGTAAATGTAAACTTAATTTAAAATTATTTAAAAATTTGTATCCTTAAAAAAACAGAAAGGCTACAACTTACTGAAACGAAACCAAAATCGAAGAAGAGGGAAAGGGATCCTTCGGATTCTGCAGTAGAGGAGAAGAAAAAGAAGAAAAAGCCTGTGGATCCCGAGGAAGAAAGAATTAATAAAGAATTAAACCACGTCGCTGCCTATCAAGCCAGACTGGCAAAGAAAATGAACAGGCAGAAAAAACTCAGAGCGATGGTTGACGATAAAATTCGCCCTACTGAAAAGAAAGGTAAATAATTCAAAGCTTGAATTTACAATATTTAGTTTTAATTTATAACTACAATTGTTCTAATTTTTTTTAGGAGCACCAAAGAAGAAATCATCTTTCGCTAACGATTTGACCGATACGAGCAAAAAAGGAGTGAAACGAATGCGTTATGAGTACGTAGACTTCTGTTTCACTTTCTGTATCATTTATTCCTACTCTTACATTTAATTTTCTTTTATAGAGCAAACGACAGGAAGCAGAAACCTGGCAAATTTTCACCGGCCGGAAAGGGGCAGAAAAAGTTTGGCAAGCCTTCACCGTCGAGAGGAAAAGGACAAAAAAAATCGTTTGGGAGACGTTGAGACTTTAAGTAAGAAAAGAGAATTCTGAAATCGTTAGAATTAATCCATAATTTGAATATTTCAAATTGGTATTCCTCTTTACTTATTTTTTGTAAATAAAATGAATTTCCCTATTAAAATGTTTGTGTTGCAATTTATATTCCTTTACACATAGAAAAACATGAAATAATTGTTTTTTCTTATGTGCTGAGTTACATGTTTAAAGGGTGATAAGCGCCCCAAAGTTCATCCATAAAAATTATTTTTTTTATTTCAACAATAAACAGCTAATATTTCAATAACAAACCACACTTGAGACTATCTAAAGTAGAATCGGTATCATCGCCCATCTCTAAGAAGAATGTTTTTAAAAAAAGAACATGAGAAACTTAGAAATTTGAATTTCATCGACTTGATTTTATTATATTTCCAATACAATACTTGTGTCACAGATTGACATGCGAGTAGCACTGACTATTTAAATCTGCTTCCTCTCAATTTTCAGAAATTTCAGTACTCTACACGTTCCGCTATGAAGGCTCTCTTTATGTCGAAGTATAATAACAATAATGCAAAGAAGGAATACTTTATTGAGAAGTAAAACAAGCGCTCCTGACGTAAAAACAACTCATTACCTTTTCAAACTAATCCTTTCATTCCCAATTAATGAATCCCACGGGGAATGACAACAGGCAAATTTACATAATGATCAATTACAAAAACATTCATGTACTGTAATTTCAATGAAGAGGCGATAAGTGTATTTCCTTCTTTTTTATTCCTTATTGTTTACCTTTAATTCATACTTACTCCTATTCGTTAGCATAATTATTTAATATTATACTTATATTTTACTTATTGATCATTTTACTTATCAATGTCAATTCTTAGTAATTATCATACTTATTTAAACCTCAGGCAATCGTCCCATTCGAAATAGACTTCATCACACGACTCATTCACACTGCTTACAAACTGAACGATATTACATATATTAAACTATAATTATAATAACCAAGCGAACCTTGAAGAAGGAAAACGTAAGAACTAGGCCAGAAAATATAACCAACGCTTCCAAGGAAGTCGACCTTTCTCATTTTCCAAATTCACCAATAGCCAAATGAGCATTTAAAATTTCACACAATCTCAACTAGATGCTTTTACTTTTTTTTTTTAATTTATCCGTCAGTTTCGAAAATTCTTCCAATCGGTAACACATCAAAACTTCAAAGTGCACTTTCACACGCAAAGATCACACCCAATAAAATTCAATAAATAAAAACAACAGGTTCAACTTCCCTGGAATATGTATCCAAATCAGAACACTCAATAAATTAACAATTCCCTTCAACTCTCCCAAGCTTCTTTTAAATAATATTTTTAATACTTTACACGAATAAAGATTTGGATTCTTTCACAATACTCGCTGAAATCCATTAAAGAAAGTCCAAGTCATTTCGAATTTTAAAAAAGGTAGAATTTCTGGAAGGGAAGAGATGGGCGTCAAATATATGCATTATAAAGTGCTTCTGATGAAATTAAATTTTAGGAAAATATGAAATTAGAAGCTGAGTGGATTGCAATCAGGAATAACTCAAATTTAATTTCTGATTTTAATTCAAAATTAATAATATATAGTGATTCGTGTATTAATACAAGACGCAATTACAATTGACAGGCAGTGCTTTGTATTTATTTAAAATATACAAACGTGACGTTTTAGAAGATGAACACAAAATATGAGAAATCGGTGAACAAATATCTAACTATTAGCGTCACTAACTATTTGTACTATAAAAGCCAATCGTGCATGAGATAACTGCATAGTTAAAAAATACGCAGAAAATAACTGCGCTTATGAGAATATTTATATCGTAATTGCGTTCACTATATATTATTAAGTCTGAAAAAAAATTTAGAGATCTCCTCAATTGAATTACAAACTCCTATCAACAATTTCCAAGTCGCATAATTACAATTCCCAAAAAATAATGCCCAACTCTGTACTTTAATTTCAAAGAGAGTAACTCGAAAATTTATTCCGAACAGTAGATTCTTAGAACCCGAGCAGCGAGCATAAAAATATGAATTAATGTAAAGAACGGTCGTAAGTAAAATCTATCCTAAAAAGTTCACGCTATGAGACACTCGCCTAAAAGTCAAAGTTCTTCTTCTACAAAAAAGAAATTTTATGAAAAAGTGAAGGAAAAAGATTCAAGAATCATACCGAAGTCCCTGTTATTGAAACAAAAAGAACAAAAAAAAATAAAGGGAAAATAGCAAATAAGAAAACGAAAGAAAATGAGTGAAAATTAATAAAAAGCGAAAGCCGATGCGTTTCAAAATTCAGGCAGTGTATCATAACGTTAACGCCTTATCTAAAAATACGCGATCGACTTAAGTATATTAATTGTTGTACATAACCAAAATATTCTGTTTCCTAATTTGTAAAGTGTTTTCTAGATAGCGAGACGTTCCTTCGTTTCGTCCGGCTATCTCACGTTTTTTCCCAGAACCTTTTCCTGATCCCCTCGTAATACAATTTTTAGGAAATTATTTATTCGTTTTATCCGTGTCCCTACATGCCCTCTTCGAAGGTGGTTCTTCAAGCTGTAAAATATATTTTAAATGTGAACATGTATTTGAAATTATTTGAAGAAACTCTCTGATGATAATTGATAATCTTACCTCTTCCTCCAAACCTGGCAGTTGAATCCTAGTTTCTGAGGCTTCGGCTGGCTGCAAAATGAACAGAAATTCATAAAAATAAACTCGAAATAAACTACTGAGACGTGCGTAAATGTTGATGAGAATCGAGGTTAACTAATCCTCACGAATCTTCATGATTGGTCAAATTATTACCTGCGCGTCGATACATTCCATTTCTCCGACATGCAGCTTGAAATAATATTCATAATTGCCAAGTCGTTCTTTTAACGTTCTCTTTTAATTTAAAAAAAAAAACTACTATAATTACCAATGGTCACTTTTTTACAAAAATTTTGTATTCTACAAATACCTGCAAATACCAGGTGTATAAGCTTAAATCCGCTGTTTGCTCAGAGACAGCGATAGTGAACATATTTAGCTACAATA
>JAUESI010000001.1:39579-63756 GCA_032275145.1 Synergus laeviventris
TCACTTTGAATCAATTAGTTCATCTTATTCTAAACTATTTGTTTTTAAATAAATACCAGATAAATACCTACACTGCCTACACGTAGCAAAACTGTTGAAAAATGAAAACTGTTACTTATCAGAAAATTATCGATGAAATTGGCAGGAACGAATTAAGTATTAACGGAAAGTTTAGATTTATGACTAGTTCACTGGGGTAAAAAATTGCGCATAACTTATCTTGAAAATCAAATGCGGGAAATTTGAATTATCTAACTTATTTTAAGAACGGTTTAAAACCTTATTTCTGTACCCAAAGTTAGAAAAATAGCATCAATATGGATTTCTAATTAAAATAAATTACAATTGATAAAAATTGTAAATAATTTTGAATAATATTTTGTAATGCGTAATGATAAGAATAGAAAAATCTCCCCTCCATCTAAGTGGTTTATTGATTATATAATTCCTCTGAGTATAGAAACGCAAAAACTTTGTCGGTATTCATTGTCGACGGATAAAAGTATCTTCTTTAAAAAAAATTACTTGAAACATGTTCGCATTTTCGAAGACGAGGATTAAATCATCAAATTGTTTAAAGGACATATGTTCAGGATTTTTTTCAAGTACAAACCAAAATATAGCTCTGAAGGTACGAACTGCTTTCCTATTTGTCTCCGATTGAAAATATAGAACACTACGGACAGCCGCACTACGTAGTTTTCACAATTTTCCCGCCTAAAGAGTCGAACATTCTGAAATTTAAAGTTTCCATTATTTTTCATTAATTAATTCTTTTGATATAGAAATCTTACCAAGTCCTTGGAGTCTCAGAAGGTTGTGATGATGAAAATTTAAGATTGGCCTTCGTCCATTTAGCAAAAAGATTTCATCCAGATAGTGGAACACCAGAAGCTGATTCAACCAGATTTTCTGAGGTGAATCTTTATTTGTTACATCCTGAATATCAATTAAAATTTTCAATTTTATATTAATAATAATAATAGTAACGATACCTTGTATTCATTCTTTTAGATTGAGAAAGCTTATAGAGATATCCGACGGTTCAGAAATACTGAAGCTCAGAATCAGGAGAAGATTGACGAGTTCGACATCAAAGTAATACATTTTTTTTTGCTGTATGAAGAAATTTGTTTAATTGTCCTCGCAGTTCAACAGAACCTTGATATTTTATAGTTTAAAGGTTGTGGGTTCAATTCTCACTGTGGTCAAAGTTTTAACATCAAACTTCGATTTCATCAACTTTACCTTAATTTTTAGTTTAGACTAGAACTTTAGATTTTCGAATACTTTGTTTTAAAAAAGAAGTATTAAAATTAAATTTTTTTTTAGCACACCGCTCCTCAACATCGTCATTATTTAAATGACAATACAGGATTTGGAACACCAAGTGAAAGACAGAGAAGAAGTGCTGCAGAAAGAGCTCAAAAAGCAGCAGAACACGTGATGGAGCACAAAATTCAAAAACTACAAGTCACAGACGAAAAGTCTCTTATCGAAATGGACATTAAAAGCCGCGCCCAAGATATAAAAACTCGTTTTGGAATGGATCGCCTCGTGGAAGATTTAATCCAAGAAGCAATGTCCAAAGGAGAATTTAAAGACCTTCCAGGCATTGGAAAACCTTTAAAAGAAGATCTATCGATGCAAAATCCTCATATCGACTTCATCACTTACAAATTGAATGAGGTAAAAAAAATCATTTTCAATTTAGTAAAAATTTGATTTAGTTCTCCAATTTTTAAAAGTAAAATTAATAATCGGAATAAGTAATTTATAGGTGATGATAAAAAACGGATTTACTCCCGACTGGATTCGTTTGGCGAAGGAGATAAAAGAAGAAATAGAAGAACTGGAAAAGAAATTGACAGAAGCTAGAAATTATTTAAGTGAACCTCTTGATATGAAAAGCAAGAAATCTTGGAACAGAACTCTTGAAAATTTTAGAGAGACTGAAAAGAATATTAATAATAAAATTGACAAGTATAATTTACTCGTGCCAATCATACAGAAACAGCGGTTTAAAATTAATCTTCAGGAAATTGCTGAAGCAATTTTAGCGAAACCTTACGACCCAAAAATGAAGAAACAAAATAGGGAAAATTATTTAAAGACTAGTGAGAATGATTTCGATCTGTTTGGGATTTTGTTTTCTATTTTCAGCAAGAAATCCACGTAGTAAATAATCTATTTATTGTAAACTTAAATTATTAAGGGCGTTAGACCCATTTCGAAATTGTAAGATAATTAAAATAAATAAGAAAATATTATTTATTTTGCGAAGTATAAATATACAAAACTTAATAGATTATTTACAGTCTTGTCTTTAGATTTTAGAATTTAAAACCTTGGAATAATTATGAAATTTAGTAGGCTTAATACCTCCATTCCAAAGATCCGTCTTTCCTCAGACAAATTCTTTCTGTCGCGAGATGTTTCAAAGCTTTTGGAAATGCAACGTGTTCGACAGATTTGACACGTTCTTGAAGAGTTTCTTCTGTGTCGTTCGGCAAAACAGGAACAGTTTCTTGTTCAATAATCGCGCCGGAGTCAATATCCACCTTTAAAGAGATTTTAAAACAATTACATTTGAATTTAACAAAGTAATAAAATAATGAAAATTGTTTACCTCGACAAAATGCACAGTACATCCGGAAACTCGAACGCCTGCAGCGAGAACGTCTTTGTGAGCATGACCTCCTTTAAAGGATGGCAAAAGCGAAGGATGAATATTCAGAATCGAGCCTCGCCACTTCTGAACAAATTTTGCCGAGAGAATTCTCATAAATCCGGCGAGACAAACAATTTCGACTCCAAAGTTTCTTAAAGATTCGTCCATCGCTTCATCGAACTCTTCTCGACTCGAATAGTTTGTATGTTTTATTACCTGGAAGTAAAATTAAAATATAGTATTTCTCTAATTGAGTAAGTCTTAATTAAGTAAAATAAATAAATGGAACATGAAACTCACTTTAGTTTGAATTCCAGCTCTCTCAGCTCGCTTTAATCCTTCTACTCCAGGTTTATTGGAAATAACGAGTACAATTTCAGCCCCGATGTGTTGCGTCGGATCTTGAGTTGCGTCGATAAGTGCCTGAAGGTTCGTTCCACTTCCAGAAATCAAAACGCCAACCTTCTTGAAAGGCTTAGAGAGATTTTCGACGAGGGGATAAACATGTCTCCTCATTTCGGGTTCAAAGGCCTTCTCAAAATTTTTAACGTCTACCCTCGGTGTATCCCCTAAAAAAAGAAAAAAAATATAATCACACGGAGTAATAAATTTATCAAGTCTAAAAAAATTGAAGAATATGAATATTTACCCTTGTGAGGAACTAAACTTCCAATTACAACCGGTTCCTCTCCCTTTAAATTTTCGAGAACTTTCTCCTGGTCTTCAGGAGAGCAAATTATTATCCCGCCAATTCCACAGTTGAAAGTTCGCAGCATTTCTGGTTTACTGATTCCACCTTTTGATGAAAGAACAAATAAGTTTTCATTATATTTTATATTTATCGAAATTTTAACTGGAAGCAGAATTGAATTAAATTAATCAATACTAACCAGCTATTGCCAACCAACCAAAAACGGGCGGAATTTTCCACTTAGTCGCGTCCAAAGTAACACCAAATCCTTCGGGCAAGACCCTAGGAATATTTTCTGTTAATCCTCCGCCAGTTATGTGAGCAAATCCTTTAACTAAATTCGTCCTAAGGGCAGGAAGAACTCCTTTTGTGTAAATTTTTGTCGGCTTGAGCAACTCTTCGCCTGAAATAATAAATTGAATCTTTATTTACTAACTCTTTAAGCAGTTGATTAATATTTGATTTAAATATCTAAAGTACCGAATGATTTATTGAAATCTGAAAAGGGGGCTGGATCAGAGTAACTTTTGTTTACTAGTTTCAGCGTTTTTCTGACTAGACTGAAACCATTGCTGTGAACACCACTGGAGGGAAGACCAATGACGATATCGTTAACTTTCATTTCGCTTTTTCGTGGCAATAAATTATTTTTTTCTACCGCGCCCACCGCAAATCCAGCCAAATCGTATTCGCCCTCGACGTACATCTCTGGCATTTCCGCTGTTTCTCCTCCAACCTATAAAAAATATGAACTTAAAAAAAATCTATTTTTTAAATTCTAATCTCAAAATCCTGTCTCTCCAATTTACTGTTAAAATTTTAGAAATAAATATTTTTTTCGCTCTATAAAGGTACTATTTTCAAAAATGCAAGTATGACTACAGAGCGAAAACAATTTTTATTTGATTAATTTTTGCTTAGAACGAAGAATTAGAAATCTAACTTTAAAATTCGTGCGTTTCATTTTGCGCAAAAAGAATTAAAGTTAAACATTTTTTCGCTGTATTTTTCAACTGAATAGTCTTAAAGAGCGAAAAAATATCTAACTTATAATATTTGTTAAGTAGAATGAAGAAATCGAATTTTGAGCGTTTGGGTCAACCGCTCTTAATTTTTTTTATTGGCTTTTTAAATTTACTGAATTTGCTATAAAAATGGTTTTACCAATGCACATCCAGCTTGTTTGCATCCTTCAACAATTCCGCTAACGACATCCGCTGCTTTTCCAACGTCCAATTTTCCGCAGGCGAAGTAATCTAGGAAAAATAAAGGTTCGGCTCCATGAGCAAGGACGTCATTTACACACATTGCAACTAAATCAATCCCAACAGTGTTGTGTTTATCACACTCAATTGCTATCTGCAAATAAAGTAATTTATTTTATAATTTATTTATTTTATAATTAACTTATTTTACAATTTATTTGATAATAATAAAATTAAAAAATATTTTATACCTTTAATTTTGTTCCGACTCCGTCGGTTCCAGAAACAAGTAACGGGTCTTGATATCCAGCAGCTTTGGTATCAAACAAGCCACCAAATCCACCAATGCTTCCCAAAACTCCAGATCTTTTTGTAGAACTAACCATTTTTTTTATATTCTCTACAAACGAATCTCCTGCTTCTATATTTACACCGCTACTTTTATAAGTCAGCCTTCCGTGTTGCAAAATGGACCTAAAAGTATAAATAAATAACTATAATAAAAAAAATTAAATAAATTTATCATAAAGAAAAATTAAAAATGAACCTAGCGATTCCTTTATGAGCAATGTCAGTTCTAAACTGTTTTCCTTCAAAAGAAATGTTTCGCGCAATTGAAGTTGCTTTTGCAGCTGCGGACGCCAATGAATTCGCCAAAGAAACCGCAATTAAAACTCTTCCACCTATTTACAGAAAAAAATGTTTAAAAAAAACAAACGTAGGTGTTTAAATCAAATATAAAAAAGTAAAACATCAATTTACCATTTGTTAATAAATCTCCAGAGGGAGAGACACTCGTTCCACTATGAAAAATAAAGCGATTTTGTCCGAAATTCGAACCTTCAGCCCCAGTAATAACCTGGCCCTTTGATGAAGATTCCGGATAACCCTTGGAAGCTAAAATAACTCCCACATCAAAGACGTCTCTCCTCCAGGACACAATTTGTGAACTCAAAGTTCCGTCACAACACGCCTAGATACAGAAGAAATGTATTTAATACATATTTAAAAAAGACTTATTACTTTATAATTCTTAAATGACTTTAAGGGTATTCAATCCAAAGAAAAGAATAAGGAATTGGATTTTGAAGTTGGAACTTGTACACTTTACCGTTAATTTACAATCAAATTTATACCTTCATGATTACGAAAAGGTCGGATTTTAATAAAGGTAGGATGACTTGTGTTTCTGGATCCCCGAATCGACAGTTGAATTCCAGAACTTTGGGTCCGCTCTCAGTCATCATGAGTCCAGCGTACAAAACACCTAGTTATTATTTAAAAAGTAGATTAATATATTATCTTTATCCATTAAAAATAATATCTTGCCTCTTTGAAACGCTTATTTTGATTTACCTCGTCCCTTTTATTTGGACACGCTTTTATGGCTGAATGATCCAAGTTCTAACTTTAAAATAAATTTCTTCATTCTACTTCACAAATATTATTTAATATTTTTCTCGTTCTGTAGCTACACTTCTATTTTGAAAAAGAGTATTCCTACAGAGCGAAAACATATTTAATTATAATATTTTTTGAGTAAAATAAAGAGACAGAATTTTGAGGTCAGCATTTGGATTCAACACCCTTAATCCCTAAACCCGTAAAAAATTACAATTTACCAACGAACGGAATCTTTTCGTTTTTCAATCCATCTACTGCTTTTTGCAAAACAGTCTTTTTTATTTCTTCCTGTTCTTCGTCATTTAAAAGAGGGCACGGGCAATAAGCCCCCATTCCTCCAGTATTGGGGCCAAGGTCGTTATCGAAAATTCTTTTGTGATCTTGCGCAGGAAGCATATTCACAACCGTCTTTCCTAAAAGATTATTTTTTATCATTTTAAACAATTACTTTAAAGTGAATTAAAATAAGTTTTTTTAATTTTTGAGTTTTTTGTGAAAATTACCGTCTGTGAAGGCCAGCATCGAAATTTCCTCTCCCTCGAGAAGTTCTTCGATCACGAGAGTTTCACCAGCAGATCCAAATTTTTTTTCTGTCAAAATCTCATCGATTGTTCGACAAGCCTCTTCGACATCTTTTGCCACTACGACGCCTTTTCCGGCTGCCAAGCCCGCAGCTTTTACAACCAAAGCTTTGAAAGAACACCTGAAAACATATTTATTTTCAACCCTTAAAATATTTTCAAAATTATTATTTTTACGAAAAAAATAAATATACTTCAAAATCACCTACGTTTTAACGAATTTTTTTGCTTCCTCGCTATTCGTGAAACTCTTCCATTTGGCAGTTGGAATATTGTGTCTATCCATGAAAGCCTTGGCCCAATTTTTATCCGTTTCAAGCTGAGCCCCAAGTTTTTCTGGACCAAAACAGGGAACTCCATTTTTATTTAATTCGTCAGCCAATCCGTTGGCTAAATAAGCCTCTGGGCCAACGACGACTAGACTAATTTCATTCTTTTTGCTCCATTCTGCCACGGCCTGTAATTTGTATTAATTCGTAAATTTGATTATTTTTAATTTAAAAACAAAAAGTGTGTAAATTTTAATTTACCTTATTATCGTTTATATCCAGTTTTAAAAGAGAAACTTTTGGCTCAGCTCCTATTCCTGAATTTCCAGGGGCTACGTATACAGTTTCGACCTTCACAAAATAAAAAATTAAATTATTATTTATGTACCATTGAATTTATTTTTTATGTGAAATAAATTAAATACCTCGTTGGATTGAGCAAGTTTCCAAGAAATTGCATGTTCTCTTCCCCCACTTCCAATAATTAAAACTGACTTTCTGGACATTCCTAAAAAAAATAATTTTTTAATTTCGAAACTTTTTGAAATTCGAACTTGTTACGTTTTTAACTTCATAAAATTGAAACAATTTTTAATTTCGAATCTTTTAAAATTTCGAACGCTTTTAATTTTCTAACGTTTTTAAGTTACTATTATTTCTAAAACTCAAATAATTTGAAATTAAGAACGTTATTCGTTAAGGAATTTGGTGGCCATTTTTAGAATCAGCTTTTCGTAAAATGAATTTTTTGTACAAAATAATACGTTATAGTATTAGTTTTCAAATTTCACAAGTTTTTTGAATTTCTAGCCTTTTTAAATTTCTAAAAATTTTTTATTAAAAATTGAAATTCTTTCATAAATATTTTTTAAAATGATTAAATTTACTCAGATTCTCATAGAACGTGTTTTATTGAAATGAATCTCTATATTGACCTTGAGAAACTAGTCTCCAGAAAAAAGTAGACTAATTTTTTCTCTTCGTTTCATAAAAATTATTGAAATGTGCACTTACTCAGTAATTGAAAATGAAAAATATTTTGAAACAGTCACAAAAAAAATATTTAAAACACTGGGTACAGTGTGTAAATAAAGAATTTCAATGTACAACAGGTGTTGAATGTTCCACACTAGAAAAGCTTCTGCTGCCTCTGCTTAGCTCCTTAGCGACTCTTTTACTCCGAAATGCAACGAGTTCTTTTTTCGTCGTAAAATTGACCATTCAGAGCGCAGAAAATTAGTCATGTGACCAGCTTCTCAGCGGCTAAGAAATCTTTGCGGGGGACCTGTCCTGATTAATCTTTCGTAATTTTTCTTATCAATTGATGAAATGTTTACAATTCCATTTTTAATTCAATATTTCATTCCGAGTTTTTAATTTAATATCGGCTTTCATTTTCCGAATGGAACTAAAAAATCTAAACATTAAAAAAGTTTCAGGTCAAAATATTTATTTCTGTGACCGAAAAATGGATTTATTTGAACATCAATAAAATCAATAATTTTTCTAAGTATCGCATGCCCTTAATTTACTGTAATACTAATTATTTTTACAATTATTTTAAATAATAACATTGTCAATTTTTTTAAATCCATATTTAAATAAAATATACATACAAACAATTTTATTTACTTAGGACAGCTTAGGAAATAACTTTTCAAAATGAAATTCCTTTACTGAAAATGCAATACTTTGGCGTTGGATCGATGTCAAAGGTTATCCCAAGTTATTTATTGACTCATATCCCTCATATCGTTATAAGCAAGGCGAAAATAGTCATGGAAACAATAATAAGCTCTTTGTATTATTTTTAAGAATAAAACATTTTTTCCATGGTAAAAGAAAGAATAAAAACTTCGTTTTAAAATGCTTTTTCAATTATGATAAGTTAATTAATTAATTTAGTATTCAAATTTGAATTTAAAAAACATCGATTTTATAATTTAAGATTTTCAATTATTTTCGTCGCAATTTTTTTCACTTTAGTGCAAGTGACTTTTTAGAAATGACGTTTTGAATATTGGCGAGAAAATAAAATATCGCGAAATTAGAAGATCCTTATATTCTAGACAGCAGAATAAAATAGTGAGTCGAATTAAAATATGAATTCAAAACATTGCGTTTGAATTCCCTAAAAGAGAAAAATACTTTTCCACTCTTTTGGTTATTTTTATTCTTCAATTAAAATTTTTACATTTCTTTAAATTTTTACGTTTAACGTTAGAAAGTGAATATAAATTTAAGAAAATAATTAAAGATCAAATTTTTTAATCCTTATAGCCTCTTTTTTTGAAAAAGAGATGCTAAGATTGATTTCAAAAAGGATATCATGGTCCTTAAAAGGAAAACACTGGATTCATCAAAGTTCTCTTCAAAGAGCAAAAACAGCATTCGAGGAAGCTAAAGAAGAAAGAAATAAATGTCTAGATGAAGGGAAAGTCACAGTAAACAATTTTGTAACTAGATCAATTAATTTGAAAATAATTTTACTCCAGTACAGATTTTTCATCCTATTAGGTTGCAATTCCGGAACCTAGAATCAAAACTGTTAGAGTTTATAGATGGAGTCCAGATGATCCTAAAAAAAAGCCTCGAATGCAGCAATATAAAGTTGATATAAGCAAATGTGGAACAATGGTTCTTGATGTTTTACAACTGATAAAAAAAGAATATGACCCTACATTATCTTTCCGAAGATCCTGCAGGGAAGGAATTTGCGGAAGCTGTTCTATGAATATCAATGGTGTTAATACACTCGCCTGTATCACGTAAAGATTTTTCATTCATTTTTAAAGATACTTAATATAAATTTCTACCTCAAAGCAAAATTCCCCATTTTACTTAACAATTATTAGAATGAAATATCTTTTGAATCTATAAACTTATTCCGTTTTAAAATAGAAATGAGCGAAAACTATCTAAATGTGATTAATGTATTTTAATAATAGGAAAATAACTGAAGACATTAGTAAGCCATTGATAATTTATCCTCTGCCACACACATACGTAATTAGGGACTTAATATCAGACATGGGAAGATTTTTAGAACAATATAAAGAAATTGAACCATATTTGAAGCGACCTGGAGAAGAGAAATTCGTAGGCCAGAGACAGATTTTACAAACAGAAAAAGAAAGGGCGAAGCTTGATGGACTTTACGAATGTATTTTATGTGGATGTTGTTCATTTTCTTGTCCCCCATATTGGTGGCACGAGGAAAAATATTTAGGTCCTGCAATTTTGTTGCAGGTAATTAAGAAAAGGTTACAATATACAATTTTTGGCCAATTTAAAGTTTAAGTTAATAAATTGTATTTTATCCTCTCAGGCTTATAGGTGGCTCACTGATTCTAGAGATTTGGGTCATGTAGAAAGACTGAGCAAATTAAGGGACTATTACAAAGTTTATCGTTGTCACACAATTTTCAATTGTACAAAAACGTGTCCAAAAGTAAGTAGAAAATATGATAGACATCCCCCTACAAACCAATCCTCACAAAAGAGTGAAATAAAAAACAAATTTCAGAATATACTATTTCAAACTCACTCCAATTTTTTATTTTTAAAAAGTTGAAAGAATTTTGTTACAAAAAATATCATGTGTAACATGATGTTGTGTAACTATTACCTTATTTTTCCAGGGTTTGAATCCAGGAAAAGCAGTGGCAGAGATAAAAATGCTTCTCGCTGGTCTAAAAACGAAACCGAAACCTGAAATCGAAACTGGCCTTCCAGATCCTTGCAAGCCTCCATCACTCTGAAGAAAAAAATAATAATAAAAGTACCACCAACACTTTACTAAAGACATTCTCATTTACTTATTAAACATCTTAAATTATTTACAAAAATCCCCTTTCTTTGTAAACAATCATCATCCACAAGATAAATTAAATCAATCTTTTGAAAAAACGTTTAGATCTCTGTAGACATTAAAAATCAACTTTCTTACGAACGATTGAAATAAAATTACATTTATATCTTTTCAAGAAAACTTATAGTCATACACGATAATTTCAAGGCCACAAAACTTCCTTTTACACGTAACCCGGTGTCCCAATATCAAATATTTAACAATCACTTCCGGCTTAATTTACCCTGATGTCATTTATGTTACATTTAATTAAACTATTTTACAGCCCTATCTTCTCATTTAGTTATGTACATTTTATAAAAAGTCCAAACGCGGCCTCTTAATGTTTAAATGCACAGGAGCCCTTGGCGGGAGCCTCATAGCATTTACTTGTGTTTGCAAAAATGGCGACCAGTTTTGGTTGTCGCCAATTGATTTAAATAGTTCATAGACTGTACTACGCATAGTGTGGTCCTGCAGCCATTTTTGTCTAATGACTTGATCTATTGTGATCCTCTTGTTTGGATCCAAGGTCATCATTCCTGTGATCTGCAAAGGAAAAATGTGTAAGAGATAATCTAATAGCGTTAATATTAAAAATTCGAAAAATTTTTAATGGTGCTCATTTTCCTTACCAATTCTTTCGCCAGCTCGTCCACTTTGGAAAACCTAGCTGGCGGGAAATTGTAGTTGCCAGTAGTAATTTGCTCATAAAGGCTGACATGCGCATTATTATTGCTGAAAGGAGTCAGCGCACTTAAACATGTGTAAAGAATTACTCCCAGACTCCACACGTCCACTTTGTTAGTGTACGCCCCTCGTCCGTGTGTCAACAAAATCTCGGGTGCTACGTACATCATAGTTCCGCAAAAAGTCTTCATCATTGTTTCTGCGTCAACGAATTTCGACAATCCAAAGTCTGAAACTTTCACTAGAGTCACTTCTTTATCACAGGCTAGTAAAATGTTTTCCGGCTGAAAATTAACGTATTTTAGATTTTAGTAGGCACCTTTTACTGTATTCAAATTTTTTAAAATTGTTGATTTTTGAATACAAAATTTGAAGAAAGAAATACCTTCAGATCCCTGTGAGTGATCCCTTCTGAGTGAAGATACTGGACAGCGAGAGCAACCTGATAAAAAATCAGTTTGGCATTCTTGTCGCTCAAACCTGTTTGCGTTTGTCGAATCCTGTCGAAAAGTTCACCTCCTTCCATCAATTCGAGAACGATGTAAACTGAGTGAGGCGTGTTAAAAATCTCATCGGTCCGAATCACGCACGGCTGAAAATATGAGAAAAAAAAAATTAAATAAAAGCGGGGAATTGTACAAAACAAATAATTTGAAATGATATAATTCAAATGACCACAAGATTACATTTTTTAATTTCTCTGACGTTTCTCTAACTTAAAAATCTCTTACAATGCCAAAAAAATACCTGGAAATTTTCAATTTCAGGCCACGTTTTAGTTTTGAAGTACACACATTTTTTTCGGCTACCCTGATCATCAGAAAACTTACGTGTCTCAATTTTTTCAGGATTTCCACCTCGTTTAATATCTTCTTCGGATCAACGCCTGTCGGGTTGTTCATCGTAAGGCCTTTCTTAGAAATGATCTTCATGGCAAAACGCTTGCAACCAACTTTAGTGAATACGAGTTTAACTTCTCCGCAAGCACCAGAACCGAGTTTGCGAGAGACTGCATACTTCTGTTTTATTTCAGGCGGTAGATCATGTCCTTCGTATCCTAGCACGTTCATAAAAATGTAGACTAGGGAAGAAAAAAATAATTTAGTACAATTAGGCATCGATTTATGCATTTTATACTTGTATCGAATTTATTTCCACTTTTTTCTTACCGGCGAATTTGGCCTGAGCGAGAGAGATTACATCGTTATTCTCAAGAACGACTCTTTTGTCTTTTCCGACTTTGTTTTTGTTGACGAAAGTCCCATTTTGACTAAGATCCTCGATATAAATCACAGTGTCCTCACGATCGTTGGATCCGCGTATCTTTTCGCGAGTGATTCTGAAATGCTTCTTGGAAATACAGTCGACGATTCTTTTTTCTAAATCAAACGTTGTCACATTGATCTCACACGTGGGTGCTCGACCAAGCGTGTACTCGTCTCTTGATAATTCTGGAAAATTAAATATGTAAGTTAGTTTTAAGAGTTATATTTAAGAAGCTGGAATAATTTTAATAAATTTTTAATTTTTTTTTTAATTTTAATTTTTTTAATAAACATTGGAATTTTCTATATGGACGGAATTAAAACAATTTAAAATAAAGTATAAAAATAAACTTTATCTTAACAAATCATATTTATATATCGAAAGATTATATTTTTACTAATAATAATAAAGCATATATTGTTTTTTGAAAGATTCAAAGGAATTTTCAAGAGATTTAAACAAATAAAGGATTTCGGATTCCAAAGGATTTTCAAGATTTTAGTGTAATTTAAAATCTTGCAAGGAATGTGGAAGAGATTAAAGTATCTTGAAGGATATATAAAATACATATGTATTTCTGAAAGAAAATTCAAAAAAGTATTTTTGTTTCAATGTTTTCTTTACTCAATGAATGTTTAAAATTAAGATTTAGAATTTTATTTAGAGCGAAAAATTTAAAGTAAATTTTTAATTCAAATTATAAGTTTAAATTTAGCATTGATCGTGTTTATTTTACTCCGTAAATATTTATTACTTAAAAGGAATTAATTTATCTAAGTTACCTAATAAAAGCAATAAAAACCCAATCAAAAGAAATAAATCCGCCTGTTTCCGTAGCATAATATTTTCTCGTTTCTGTTGATCAATAAAGGGGCGATTGAACGAGGCAAACAAGTTTTTCAAGTACGCTGATTTTCTCTGATTTTCCTTCTAAAGGTTAATATCTTTTGGCAGATTCCAGAAATCCATATTTTCAATGTTAATATTTTCAATCGTAAATTTGAAAATATTGACAATTTTGGAAGTTTATACAACATAAATACTAAATAAAAAAAAAAAAAAAAAATATTTATATTTTTATTATTTATGCCTTAAGGGCATTTAGTATATTTCTTCGTCACAAGTTACCGACCGAGCCATTTTCTAAAATTTTATCGCGATATTTTCCGTACTCAATTTTCCTTTAAAAAAATATTTTACATTCAAAAACTTTGCAATCTCCGAAACAAAAAATTCGAATCGATTGGCCTTGAAATGACCATTCGATTAAACCCACTTACTTAAAAAAAAAAAGTTCTTACCGATTGTCAGGAATTTCGGTTTATTAGGACAAAGTCTTCCCCACGGTAATGGATGCATCGGAGAATCGAAAAAATCTTGAGAAAACAAGTCAGCGGCATTTTGGGTGCTTTGAGAATTTTGCGTATTTTGAGTTGTTGGGGCCTCAGTCATTTCCTCGTCTTTAATCATAATTACCGAATTAAATAAACCGAACAAAGCACGAAGGACGAAACAAAGAAACCAGTAAACAGAGAAGCCGGACGAAACAAAATTCCTCGAAAACCGGGGTCTTAACGTTTGTCTTAACCCATAATTTATTCTAACCTGTTCTAACCTAAACTACTTTTCACAAGGACCGTTAATTTTGATTAAAACGTAATTTAATCACTCGCCCTCACTGACAGAAATTTTCCAAGAAATCGAACACACACTTTAAAACCAGCGAAACGCCGACAAAATACGCGCGAGAGCAACATGTGTAGCCATAGAGTATGAAAATTTATGAGATAGAAAACCTCAATGAGAAACGTAACTTTTATGCGACTTTAGGGTTCGAAAACTTCGCTAACGGGGATAATAGTAGAAGTTGATTTTTAAAAATAAAAATAGCTGAGAAATAAGTGAAAAAAAAGTTGAAACAAACTTAAACCAACAAAACTTAACTACTAGAAAATTTGACTAGAATTTTCATAAGATTTCAAGACATTTTTAATTAATTTTCAAGAATTTCAAGGAATTTGAAAAGATTTCAAGTGATTTCAAAATATTAGACATTTGGCGGGATTTAGATTGTTATTAGGGATTTGAAGCAAATTCAAAATGGGTAAATAGTACATTTGAGAATTTCAGATTATTTTATAAAACTAAATATTTTATGTTCAAGAACTTCAAAATGGTCAAAATCTTAAAACAAATCTGTCAGTGTCAGGAGTGATGAAGTAAAATACCTTAGGTAAATTACACTTTTTTTTTACAGTAATTTACTAGGTATTATACGTCAAAAAATCACAATTCATATGGTGTGAAGGGTTTTCCATGTAAAATACGTATAATAAAAAAACCTAGAGTTACAAGCATTTTGTACAACCCTGGCAGTGTTTGTCTTCCAGATTCCGGCCATTTTGAATCTGACGTTGAAATTATCTGAAATTACTATCGAGTTACCTTCTATATAAACAACATGGTAATAGCATAACTCGTTGCATAACTGTTTACGAAAAAATCAGTGTGGTGGTGGTCAAGTCAAGTGTGGTGCAATTCCAATTCGTCCGACTCAGTTGAAGTATTCTGTCACAAATTTCAAGTCACGTTTTACAAGTTTTTTATTCAATTTAAATTGAACTAGAGATTGTCACTGAAATAAGCCACTTTCTTTGAAAATTGCGTTTAATTTTCCACTTGAATTAATCGGTTTTAACAATTTCTTCTACTCTCAAGTGTGTGAAAAATAATAGAATCATCGTTGAGCTTCGAAATTGATTTTTTTTGCTTTGTGAATTAAGTAATTCGTTGACCAATGAATGTTTAAATATGATATTTTAAGATAACACTTATCTTTGTTACTTGCTCCGATTCAAGAAAAATATGGACTGAAGTCCATTTTCTGTTTTTAAAAGTGAGCCATTTATAATCAAATGTTTAGATTATGAGACGTAAATGAATAATTATAAGAAGAGGATTGGCGAAAACACCACATTCTTGTGACTCATGTGTGGTTTTTAAATATGGCTTTCACATGTTACCAGAAGATTCTTATCTTCTTTATTATTTTTACTGGTGCTTTTCACACCCTCTCAGTCAAGTGAGTAATTAAAAAAACACACAATTCAACAAACAAGTAATTATTTTAATCTATACTCACTTAATTTCGACATTTTTTTAGTGTAATATTTTACGATATTTGATCTTAACGATTTTGTCAAGGGTGTTCGACGATTGATTACTATATCCTCAAAGTTCAAACTTTTTATATATTTTAAATAAAAATATTATCAAAAAAATGAAATTGTTTGATAATTATAAGTATAAATTATTCGATCCCTGCCTTACTGACATGATACCGAATTAAAAATTAATTGAAGGAAATACCATACACTAAGCTACGTTTAGCTGGTTCTAAATTTTAATTAAAAGAAAAAAATTTCAAAATAGTTCTTTTTTATAAATGTAATCATTTAGGAATAGGGTTCAAAATTAAAGACACTAATTTTACAAAAACGACTAAACATTTTTTACAGATATGCCGATCGAATAGATGCAGTTGGAGAAGATGGAGAAGTTAGAAAATTTAAACATCCCTTCGTACAAGCGACTTTTATGTTTCTAGGCGAAACATTCTGCTTGATAGTATTTAAAATTTTGTGCTGGTACCACAACAGAAAAGCGGTAAGAAGAGAAAAGCCCTTAAGGGTGTTGGATCCAAGTTTTAATTTCAAAAGTTGATTTCTTTATTTTACTTGATTAATATTAATAATTAGATATTTTTTCTCTCTACATAACGCTTCTTTTTAACTAGAAGTTTGTCTATAGAGCGAAAAATTATATAATTTGAATAATTTTTGCATAAAACAAGGAAATCATAATTTCATCAAATTACACATTTATGCGACACATTTTAAGAGATATTTTAAAAGTTTTTTTTAAACAAGTTTAAATTCTAAAACAGTTTTCGAGATTGTCGTTGACTCTCCACCACTCTAAGAGCCAAGGAAAATTTCGATAACTAATTTTTCCATGTATTTATAACTAATTTAAATTTCAGGATGGATCGATTGAAACTAATCCCTTGACGAAAGGAAACCGGGACGTGAGTCCTTTAATTCTTATAACCCCTGCTCTCTGTGACGTCATAGCGACGTCACTGAGATACATTGGCCTGACGATGACCTACGCGAGCAGTTTTCAAATGTTGAGAGGAGCGGTGATAGTTTTCACTGGAGTTTTATCGATGGGGTTCCTCGATAGGAAACTAGGTTCCAGAGAATGGAGTGGAATCGGTCTTGTAATAATCGGTTTAGTAATCGTCGGCATTACCGACGTTTTAACCGAGGATCGAAGTATCGGTACGAATTCTACTATCACTGGAGATTTGCTCATTCTTTGCGCACAGGTAATAATTTGAGTATATAGCAGATTTCGAGGATTTTATGGCATTTTGAGATACGTAATAAAAGATTTTTTTAATTAATTTCAAGGGATTTCAAAAGTTACTTTAAAAATTTCGAAAGAATTGAGTGATGAACTCATCAATTATATTTCCTCGATTATCTGTAATATTGTAAATAATCTAAAATTTTTTAAAAATAGGTCCTGACTGCAGTCCAAATGGTTGTTGAAGAAAAATATGTTGGTGGAAAGAATATGCCATCCCTTCAAGCAGTTGGTTGGGAAGGTGAATTTCTATAATAATTCAAATTCGAATTCCTTCAAATCTGAAGACTTTTGCATATCTCAAAAGTAATCGCTTTCATTTTCAACAGGATTTTTTGGATTGATTGCCCTACTTCTGGCTATGATTCCTCTCAATTACATAAAAGCCGGTCCGCCCTTTGCTGACAATTCCCAAGGAACTTTGGAAGCGACAGTTGATGCTTTTATTCAAATCGGAAACAGTATCGAGCTTCTAATTGCCGTAACCGGTAAGAATGGATTCCAAGAATGAAATATAGTCTCTAATTTTGTTTTAATTTAGATATTAAAATAAAAAAAGTCAGGAAAAAACATTTGGTGAAATCTTTAATTTTCTAGGTATAATGCTGACGATAGCGTTTTTCAATTTTTCTGGGTTAAGCATTACGAAAGAAATGAGTGCGACGACGAGAATGATTCTAAGCAGCATTTGTACGATTGTAATCTGGGGGTTTTCACTCTCCTTCCAGTGGCAAGTTTTTCACTATTTACAGGTAAATATAAATAATTTTAGAAGGTTTTTAGAACGCTCGAAATTATAATTAGTTTTATGTATTTCTTGAATATGTACTTAGTTCTAATTCTTAAATTTATATTTCCTTAGCTCATTGGCTTCACAATTCTCGTCCTCGGAATGTGTTTTTACACTAATCTCTTCATTCCAAGTTTGATGAAAACGATAAGACGCAAATTAAATCAACGACAGACTCCATTTGACGAGGAGAGAATCATAGACGCAGTATCTGATGATCTAGAAGATGAGGACAAATCTTTAAACTGATGATAAGTTATTCTAGCTTTGAGAATTCCAGAATAGACAGTCGCGCAAAATTTTGTTAAGTGTTATATGTTTACATATATGTGTTACTTGATAAACTTCCCTGGTGGAATATTTATATCAAACGATCTCATCATTTTGAGCATTACAGGTTGATGCTTGAAGTACTATTGTCTACATACATATATTTTTTTATGTACAAATTAAACGAATCTTTTAATATTCAGTAGTTTAGTTAGTAGAGATTTTTTATTGTTTAAACTACTTTGTTAAAAAAAAGCAATAATTTATTAAAGAGCATTTTATGTGATAACGATGAGCTTTTGATTATTATTTGTATTTATAATTATTGTAAATTTAGAATTGGACGATGTTAAATTTAGAACCTTTAAAATTATACTAAAATGCAATGTTTTTGATACCTTTTAATTGACGATTGAACTTTTTTGAACAAAATCACTGAAAATTTTAACAGGAACCCTTTGAAAATCCTTAAAAAATCATCTTATCTCTTGAGATGCCTTAAAAACCATAAAATGTTATAACATTTCAAGAAATCTTTATAAATTCCTTAGAAATCCTAAAAATGAAAAAAAATCCAAATCAAAACATATATAAATGTAACTGTCGTTTCCCAGTCGAAAAAATGATCAGTTTCCAGCCGGCATTCACAAATAAAATCACATTACACAATTACACAAATAAATTTATAAAAATTGACTTACCTATAAAAGAATAATTGCTGTTTACTGGGTTCAAGTAACCCCAGACATTTTCATGGTTTTCTAGGGCAGATTCGACTCTAGAATCCCAAGAATCTCCGCTCAATTTGGATTGCGAAGGAACCGGCAACGTCAAAGGTAAACAGTCATCAATGTTGTCATCACACTCCATTTTTTATGTTTTTCACTTTCAATTCGATTAAACACCACTATAGTGGAAAATTAAAAAAAATTGCTACTTCTCGTTTCTCTTGAAAAGGACGCCACTTAAGTTTTGGTTAGAAAGGTTAACTCATATCTCTTTTATTCAGATTACGGTTCTTCTCGATAATTTTAATGAAAAATAGTAATTCTCTACTATTAAGGTACATAAAAAAAACTTTGTATAACCCTGCAATTGTTAAAAAAAAACTTTCGGCTTTAATAAAACCCACCTGAAAGGGATTTTCGGAAATAAAAATTCCAAAAACAAACGAATTACGCACATCGCGATTAACCATTAACCTGGATTAACCGTTTTTCAAGTTTCGACAGGAAAACGCGCTTAGCGCAGTTGCCAATATATTAAAAAAATAAAAAGGGAAGCTGCCAATTTCGTGAAGTTGAGTTTCAAATAATTGGCGGGAAACTCTTTCAATGCAGATTAAAATGATAATCAAAGTGATCAGTCCAAGTTAAGTGCATCTAATAGTGGTATTGACAGGTATTGATAGTGTCGAATATCTTTTTAGGTATTAAATTTACGGAAGAAAACTTTAATTTTGAAATTTGACTGATATTTGTGATAATTAACAATCCGTGTTTTAGACATTTCAAATAAACACGCGTCGGACTGACACATGCGCAATGAATGTCTTGTTCTTGTTCATTCAAGAACCATCAAGAGAGAGCTCATTCTTATTTTATTTAAATTTTCCATTTATATCACGCGTTTTTTATGAAAATTTCCAGGGAAAGACTCGAGAGAATGTATATTTAAAAATATATTTCTTCACACATTAAATTGAATTACTTTCTTATAGGGTCTTTTAAGATGATTTTAAATTGAAATCAAAGCCTGCCCAGAGATGAGGTACTTATCCGATGCCTACCTTACCGACAATTTTTTCTCTGCACGTTACTTCTAAATTTATTGAGATATCCAGATATCACTTTGCAAATTTCCGAAATAAAATAAAATATGCTAAGGTACGTTAATTGGTCCTACATTTTTAATAAAAAAAAAAGTTCAAACAAGTTTTTTTTATAAATCTAAAATTTACAAATGGTTGAATTTTTTTTCTTAAAAATAAAAAAATCTCTCCGGCGGGGAATCGAACCCCGGTCTCCCGCGTGACAGGCGGGGATACTTACCACTATACTACCGAAGACTATAGTAAAAAGGATCCTCATTCGGTAATGCCTTAGACAAGATATATGGCTATTGAAAAATTTGACTAATAAAATGTTCCCTCGAATATATTATTATTGTTGTTGTATTATTTGATATTATAGTCAATTCAACTAACAAACAAATATAAAAAAATTATTTTTTTGAAAGAAAAAAAAAAACTACGAGCGCCACCGCTCCCTTTACCTGAACATTTAAGTATTTTATCAATTGGCCAATAAACCTCCACAAAATTTAACCATCAAACATCACGAAACTATAAAGTATAAAGGACGCGAAGCGATCTTAAAATATCCACTTATTTAAATTCACGATAAAACACAGAGTGTAGACTCAAAATATAATTTTTAATAACAAAATCGTTTGGCGTTCATTTGTTGGTATTTTTTGCAAATACCAAAGTCATTTAAGATTATGTAAAATAATAGCATTTATAATAATATAAAATTATGATATATTGGAGTCATGTGTACACTTTATTTTCCGATATTTCAAATATCGCACTTTCGTTTATGAAGTTCTCTAATTCATGAATGTAATCAAGATGCTTCGGTAAGCATTCCGCGCGCGATTTCATCCAATTCTTAAACTTCACGATACTGCTTAAAGCCTCTGAAGACGTTATTTCCACCTGTTCAGGATTTTCAAAAAAGGGATCGCTTTTTTCGATTTCATGCATAATTTCTGAGTCGCAAGATACAAATTCAGGGACAATGTTTACATTATCATTCTCTGATAAAGACTTCTCACCATCGTCGTTTTCATCCTGATCATTTTCAAACCATTTCAGGAGAAATTCTTTTGATTTTTCTTCAGAATAACCTAGTTTCGACAACAGTTCACAAACTTGATCGAAAATTTCATCCGGAAAACTTAACAAATCAGTCGGGGATTCTCGTTCATCAAGAACAGGATTAATGTTGGATAGAGGATCCTGAATGTTGTCGAAAGCTGCAACTCTGTGGGGAACGAATGTTTCGCCTAAGAGCTGTTTCCATGCTTTTTGAATAGTAGATAATTTCAAATCGTCCCATGCGAAGCTGAGCATGCCAAGGCAATCCCGAAGGTTAAATTCTCTTAAAAATTTAGTAACTCCTTCTGATGTTTCACTGAGTAATAGACGTCTTAAGTAATTTGTTTTATATAGTTCTATTGTCGTTGCGATTAATCCGTGATCCATGGGTTGTAACGCCGTTTTATTAAGAGGAAAATATATGACTTCAAAGTTTTTGTTTATACTGTTTAATTCATCCAAACTCGAATGGGATAGATTATTCGTGAGGAGTAAAACAACCTTTCCTGTTATTCCAGTCGTTCTCTGATGTTCTAAAACTTGCGGAATAAACTCCTCCTTGAACCTAAAAACATGCATCGTTATTTAAAGATATTTCAGGGCTGCACATAATCTCAAAATTTAATAATCTTCTAGAATCTTCTAGCAAGTACGATCTACGCGCGATTAACTTCTCCTTTACGCACTCTGTTTGCTAAAAAGAATCAGAGGATTCTAAAAAATTTCAAATCAAAAGATTTCAAAAGTATGGAAATTATTTAGAATTTTTCATTTTTGAAATATAAACACTTGTAACTCTGACTAACTTGAGGAATATCAATAAGTTCCATAAAATTCCTTAAAATACCTTTAAACAATTTGAATTAAATCTAATCTGGATTAAACTCAAGTGTGTAATATAAATTACCATAGCAAGAATATATGTTTGTCCAGCCATGCACCATCTTGGTGTGTGTAGACGACACCCAGGCTTTCCAAATTTTTTAAATGCTGATCTTTTGATTCTTCGGTTATTAAATCGCTCAGACATCGTGGAATTTTACATTTTCCAACTGTCAACAGTGAAATTCGATGACTTCCAGTGGAATTGGCACAGAATAAAACTGTTACACGATCTTTGCATTCTTTTCTTCCTGAATCATCTACTTGTAGACGTTGAGCAAGAGTGGACGCCGTCAATAGTCGCCAAAAAATTGCTGTTTCGTCTGCATTGTAGATATTGTCTACATTCAAATTTTCTGATTGAATTTTTGACTTAAAAATTTCCGAAAATTCTGGGGTATCCAAAGGATCGTTGCATTGATTGATTGATTGATTCGATTCAATCCCTCTGTTGAATTGAATACCGTGACGTTTCTTAAACCTGTGGAGCCAACCACTGCTTGCCTACAAAAATAACACATTTTGGAATTATTTGTATAATATGCATTTTCGTACAAAATATTTTATAACGCTCCATACAGAAATGTATTGAGCTTTAACAAACATGTAATTTTGGTAGAAAATATTCTGTTTATTACAAGGTGTAATGTGTACAAAAACATTTAAATGATATGTATACCTGAAATAAATATAATGAAAATAAAATTGTACCGAACAAATACAAAATTTTATTTCCTATTTTACTTAACAATTATTAGAATTAAATGTTTTTTCGCACGGTAAATATATTCTCTTTTAAAGTAAAAATGTGACTATAAGTCGAAAAAATCTTTACTTTTAATTACGAATTTTTTTACTCTATCCATAATTCTATTTTAAAAAAATGGGAATGTAATATGTAGTTATACAAAGCAAAAAAATATCTAATTATAATATTTAACAAGTTTTCTTACTTTAAATGTTGCAATACCCTTCAGCTTCCGGTTTAAAATGAGAGCTTTCTTTCTAATCATCGGCCCGGTTACTATTTCACCTTTGTCTTTCAATTCCTTATACCATTCGAAAATAGTAGCATCCAAAAGCATATTATCACATGTTAAGGAAGATTTTCTTTTCATACATTCCTGACTTTTAACCTTATTCCTTAAATCTTGTTCGCGAGCTAGCACATGGTTGTATGTCCTATCACTGATGCCATATTTCTTTAAAATCGACTGTTTTGGTATACCTGATTTAACTTCGTCGATAAGCTCGAATTGTTCTTCAAATGTTAAACGTTTTCTCTTTAACATTTTTCTAACGCAAAAGTAAACACTGACAGCGACCAGCTGAACCACCCACCTTCGGCGAAACCAACATAACAAATAAACTGACAGAGACGTCAGAGAGACAGATGTCAGATCACAGAATGATAGCCCTTCGTGGTGTCAGAGAAACTGGATCCAGGGTTGCATAGTTATAACTTGTGCTTTTATACGTATAATACATATTTTACGTAGTTCTATCCTATACCAGATCTGCCTATACACCAACACTCTGCTATAACTCATCTGGCGTCTTATATTGCGTTTTGCATTCCGTCATAATGAGAGAGAAAGAGACAGAAGTATGCTTTTATCCCTTTTACTCTCACTATGACGCAACGCAAAGCGCAATCATAGGACGCCAGCCTAAGAAACAGGCCTCGGGGGTGCAATTAAAATCCAGTTTGAACCTGATTTAAAGGGACGTGGTCCGTGGAGCACTTCAATGACACGATGACAACACCCAACACTGTATATATAGACTCTGAACCTTGTGTTAGCATTTCCACAATCTTTCAAAAATTAAGAAAACATTGATGTAAATGTACTTGATACAGCACATATGTAATACATAATTATTAATTAAAATGAATAATTTATAACATTCAAATTGATTAATTATGATGAAAAAAATTTATCGCTGCTGATAAATTATGTACTTAAATTACAAACAATGAGAATGTCATGCAGGTTAAAATTATTGTTATATTATTACTGGATTCAGTATTTTTCGAGTGTATATCCGGTAACAAGGTGTGTATAATTGAAGTGAATTAAAATGATTTCGAAAGTGATCAAAAACGGAATTGATTTGAATTGAAAGCGTTGTGAATTTGATTTAAATTGTCAACACTTTAATCAAGAACAATTCCGCAAGATTGAATCTATATTGAAATGTTGATCATTTTATTTCATGGAAGGGATTAAATTGACTTAAAATCTATCACTCGCGTTGGAATTAGAACGTGTTCATTCTTGGTCGCAGGGTTTAA
>JAUESI010000001.1:63856-73873 GCA_032275145.1 Synergus laeviventris
CGTTGTCATGCTGTAGAATCACTTTTCCGTGCCTTTGCCTAACACATGTAATCGCTTGGAAATGGCTTGACGGGTAACTCCTAATGCTGATGCAAGTTCTTCTTGTGTTTTGCACGGATCCTCATCGAGCAATGCCTCCAATTTAGCGTCTTCGAAGGTTTTTGGTCTTCCTTCACGCGGACGGTCGTCGACATTCGAAATCACCGTCTTTGAAGCGACGGAACCAATCACGGCACGTTGTTTCACTCAGAGCAGCATCTCCGTAAACTTTTTGGATCTCTCGATGCGCTTCGGCCGCCGTTTTCTTCAAATGAAAGAAGAAAATCAAGACGTCCCGCAAATGACGATTATTTGGCACAAAATTAGACATATTCACAGTTCACACAACCAACAGTATATATGACGCCAAAACAAAGGTTTGTTTAGTGTTTACGTTTACCATGCTTGGTTCAGTTTGCGCATGTGCGCAGTTGACCTCTTCCAGCTCTTCCTCACTCTTGCTCACTCTTCCTAATTCCTATTCATAAGAAAGTTTGTGAACTTGATACAAAATTGTTCTTTTGTTGATAAGCATGTGTAAAACTTTCCTTAGATTAGATCATTAGACACCGTCAGAACACCGCAGAACTTTAAACACCACTGTCACTTCCAATGCTTCCAATCGAAAAAAATGTTGCTACCGCGGCACCAAAACGATCAAAACAAAACAACATAACCTCTCTAACTTGCATCAAGTTGACAAACTTTCCCACGTTTCCCATGAATTAGGTATTTCATGTCTTCATGTTTTGACGTAATAATCTAAAATGACCATTATACACTGTTGCATAAATATTGGCACCAAATGAATGGGACAGAACTTTATTTTTTTAATATATCTTCTTAAAAAAACATTTTAATATTTAGAAGAGAGATCTCTGATTTAGAAAATAGTTTTAGTTTCTGCAAAACTATTTAGTAAAATAATAAAATAGATACATTTTTTTATTTCGATTTTAATATTTTATGAACTAGATTTTCAGAAACTAAAACTATTTCTTATAGATACTAAGATGTTGAGAAATGATTTTTTAAGAAGATATTAAAAAAATAAAGTTCAGTCCCATATATGCAATTGGTGTTGATGTGGTGTTGATGCCAATGTTTATGCTTCAGCGTATAATGGTAATTACTGGTAATTACAGGTAATTACCAGTTATAACCAGATATAGTGCAAAGTTCAAAATTATATTTTCTCTGTACTTTTTTTTTATATATAAACATCTAATATTTATGTAAATAAATTACACTTATTGTACCATAAAAACATTATAAATATTGATAAATAATTATCTAAAACCAGAGAGAAGCTAAAACTTAAATTCTCCTAAATTCTGCCACATTGAACTGCGCAAGTGTTGCGTATGGAAGGGAGAAGTTACGTTATTGGCACACGCCGCTTATTTGAAATTCTTCAAAATCACAAAACTGCACTTTAAAAAGAGATAAGAGAAAATCGAGAAAATGCACTAAATTATGTTGGCTTTTTTTTGTGGTTAAGTCGTTTTTTCAAGATATTTTGTTTGGGAGGAACATAAAGCAGCATAAAGTACAAATGGATCAAATATACGAAGACAAAGATGTTGAAAACTCCTTGAAACAGGTGAAAAACAAAGATAACCTATAAATTTGTTTTTGTTTATTTATTCTTAAAGTAAATATTAGAAAAGTTTTAGAAAAGCGATTATATGATTGAAAATTTATTAAATATTACTATTTTTCTATTTTGAAATATACAATTTCTTATATTTAGGATAAATATGTACTCATATATATATTGTTTTTTTTATTATTTCAATGCCTTTTTATTAATTGTGGGATTTCAATCATTTCAAAAAATAAAATGCAGGTGGTTTCAGTACGATCAGAATC
Organism: Synergus laeviventris; assembly: GCA_032275145.1. Taxonomy (NCBI): domain Eukaryota; kingdom Metazoa; phylum Arthropoda; class Insecta; order Hymenoptera; family Cynipidae; genus Synergus; species Synergus laeviventris. The sequence goes on from JAUESI010000001.1 coordinate 65,768, forward strand.
AAGTGTTTTGTTACAAGCTTCGGAAGAAATTACTCGGATTGCCCATTTTTCTAATAAGGAAATCAATCAAGGAGACTTGATAGGAAATGAAGAAGAGAAAAAAAGAAAAAAATTAATTCAAGATGAATTAGTTCGCACTGGGGAAATTACTCCTTTTCAAGCCGTTGTAAAAAAAACTGAAAGCGATCCATCCACAGGGTATTTATTTTGAAATAGAATTTCTAACAATGTTTGTAAATTAATAATTGATTACATTATGATTTTTCAGAACGTTCAACAAAAAATCTCAACTCCTTGATCTAGGAAATTATCTCAAGCAACAAGCAGAACTCGCACAAAAACGAAAGCATTTAAAAAAAACTAAAACATCTCCCCCTAAAAATGAAATTCCTGCCAAAAAAGTAAAACACTCCTCAAAAATTGAAAATAAGGGATCAAGGGATAAAAAATCTGTTAAAAAATCATTTACAAAGGAAAAGAGAATTTTAGTTCCTGAATTAGAAAATGTGTCTTCAGAAATTGAAAATCATTTTCGAGACGAAGATGAAGAAAATCCTGAATATACTGCATCTCGAAAATATCCAGAAACCCGAAGGAATCTCCAAATCCAAACGAATCTCGAAAAGGAAAATAACTCTGAATTAAGAAATGTCGAAGAATTCGAATCAGAACTTGAGGATTCCGGCAGTGAATATGTTCCAAGTGATGAAAACTATTCCGATTTTGAAAATGACCCTATAAAAAGAAAATCTATTTCTTCAAAATCGAAAATTGTCAAATCAAAAAGAACAGTGGACGATGGGGATGAGAAACTTTATAAACAAAGAGTAATCGGTTCTAATTACAAAATAAACGAGCCAATGCATAAGATTGACCACGTTTTTAAAGTTCCTCAATCGATTTGGAAAAAACTGTACAAATATCAACAAGTTTCAGTACAATGGTTATGGGAACTGCACACCAGAAATTTAGGGGGTTTATTAGGAGACGAAATGGGACTGGGGAAAACTGTTCAAGTAATTGCATTTTTAGCGGGACTAGATTCTAGCGATTTACTTCTTGACGGTGGACGATTTCGAGGCTTGGGTCCAAGTTTAATTGTCTGTCCTGCAACGTTATTAGATCAATGGGTGAAGCATTTTCACGATTGGAGTCCTACGATTCGAGTTGCTCTTCTCCACCATTCAGGTTCTTTCCAAGGTGATCCTGAAGATTTAGTTGAAAATATAAAAAATGGAGGAATTTTAGTCACCTCTTATTCCGGAATTTTGAGCCATAAAGATTTGCTCGTTAATACTGAATGGCATTATGTGATTTTGGACGAAGGACATAAAATTCGAAACCCGGAGGCAAAAGTTACGAAGACTGTGAAGCAATTTTCAACCCCTCATCGACTTCTTTTAACTGGAAGTCCGATGCAGAATTCGCTGAATGAACTTTGGTCGCTTTTTGATTTTATTTTGCCTGGAAAGTTGGGAACTCTGCCGGCATTTTTGGAACATTGTGCGAATCCGATAACAAGAGGAGGGTATACGAATGCGAGTGCTCTCCAGGAAGCGACGGCTTTGCAAGTGGCAACTATGTTGAAAGATACAATCACTCCTTATATGTTGAGAAGAACAAAAATTGATGTACAGCATCATTTAAATTTGCCGGAAAAAAATGAGCAGGTTTTGTTTTGTTCTTTGACTAAGGAGCAGAAGAAGTGTTATAAGGATTACTTGAGATCAGAGGATGTGATGAATGTTTTGCATGAAAGGAATTCAAAGGACGGAAGATACAGAGCGAGGATGCTGATTGCATTAACAGCGCTGAGAAAAATTTGCAATCATCCTGATTTGTTTCTGTTTACAAATCAAATTGTTGTAAGTCAAATAATTATGGTTTTAGAGTTAAATTAGTGAGATGAGACTCTAGGTTACTTTTTCTAGATTAATAAATTTTTCCTATGTTAGGATTCAGAAGAAGGAGAGGATTTAGAACTGACGGACGATTTGATGCAAAAGTTCGGACTTTGGAAACGATCTGGAAAAATGATAGTCGTTCGATCTTTGCTGAAAATCTGGAAGAAACAGGAACACAGGGTTCTACTTTTTACTCAAAGCAGACAAGTAAGACTCTAATTTATTTTAAAAGCACACAAAATAAATAGATAAATAAAGGCCTACAAAATTAAGGAATTCACAAATCCACAAATTTTCAGATGATGCATATTCTTGAGAGTTTAATTCAATCAGAAGAATATACGTATCTAAGATTGGACGGAACAACTCCAATGGCTCAGAGACAACAAACGATTCATAAATTTAATACTGTGAGTGTTTTATTCTTTTCATCCTCCTAGAATTAATTTCAATTTAATATTTTTAAATGAATTTTCGATCCAATTTTTTTAGAATCCTTCTTATTTCGTTTTTCTCTTGACGACAAGAGTTGGAGGTTTAGGTGTAAATTTAACAGGAGCTGATAGAGTTGTAATTTATGATCCTGATTGGAATCCAGCGACAGATGTACAAGCAAGAGAAAGAGCTTGGAGAATCGGTCAAGATAAAAGAGTGACGATTTACAGATTGATAACCGCAGGAACGATTGAAGAAAAGGTTATATATTATTAATTATTTAGACATATTTTGATATTGATTATTATTATTTTATTTTAATTTTACCAAATCATCTGATTTTTTAATTATCAAATCGTTTTGCAGATTTATCATAGGCAAATCTTCAAATTACTCCTCTCGAATAAAGTTTTGGAAGATCCTCGGCAAAGAAGACTTTTCCACACGTCGGACCTTACCCAACTGTTTAATCTGAACGAACAATTTGATGGTGAAGCAGAATCCGATCAGTTATTTAAACAACATAAACTCGTACCATTAAATGTAAAACAAAAAAAAAATCGTGAAACTAGTTTTTCATCTAGAAAAATCGAAGAGATGAAGAAATTAGCTTCTGCTCTGAGTAAGAATGTAATGCAAAAAGTAGAAAATGATAAAGTGAAAATTAAGTCTCAGAAAGAATCTCAAGAACTTCCGAATAATAAAATAGCCGAGAGTGGTGTAAAAAATTTGATAGTAATTCAGGATCAAATTGTGGTAGAAACTCATGATCCAGCTCTTATAGAAACTTCGGATAGAATTTTGTTAGATAGCCCAGATAACAATTCAATCGAACCTTCCAAGGAAAATTCAATTCAAAACCTAGATAAGAATCCCATTATTATCCAGCAACACATTTCAAATTCTACGCATTCTGTGTTTGAAAATCCAGTAGTTTCTCTGATAAAAAAAAGTATAAATAATTTAGAATCTCTCAATCAAGTCGGATGCTCATCAAACAAAAATGAAATTGAGGCCAATAAATCATCAAGTAAAGGCGAAATTTTACAATCGAGTGAAGAAGAAGGCGAAATTAAAGATACAGAATCAAATCATGAATCGAATCTTGAAAATCAGGAAAAGTCTTCTAAAACATTGAACGTGAAAACAAAGAAGAAAAAAGAAGAGAAGCACAAACGTAAACGAAAAAAAAGGAAGAGAAGTATTCAGGAGGATGTGTCAGCGATTTTCGAAGGAGAAAAAGTTCCATACTTAATTGGAAGACGGCTCGGATTTTCAAAAGCAGAAGAATCTGTTGCAACTGAAGATGACGAATACGTTTTGAATAAATTATTCGCTAAGGCTGGTGAGCTATATGTTTTTTAAATTATAAATGTTCTTTAATTAATAATTTTTCACAAGTATGAAAAATATCCAATATTTTAACCATAATAAATTTAATTCTAGTTTATTATATTTTATATTGCGATTTCAGCTGTGAGTTCTGCATTTCAACATGATTCTGTAATTTCTGGACAAAATCGTGTTCCAAATGAGAGAACTCCTTTAGAACAAGCAGCTCTTGAAACCGCGCAAGAAAGTATGGGCAACATACGTAAATCTCGAAAATGGTGTTGGAAACCAACTTGGAATTAAACAATGAATGGAGAAAGGCATCACTCTGTGCAAAATATTTTTCTTCGCCGTTGTAAAAATATTAAAATACGACAAATGCTGGATAGCAACAACTATACCATAATTCGAAAGCTAGTATTAGCAGCTATATATTATCTTATCAAGTTATTTATTTCCAAGAGTTATATTCTTTTTTTTACTTTGTTCAATAACCATTTAATATATACACATATGATTTATATTTTAAAAAATCGTGAACAAGAATAGAGTTGTATTCAATTACATATTCTGTTTACATGTGGCTGGAAATTAGTCACTGAATGACTGAATGCTAGTCGAAAGTAATAAGAAAACTTATCTTATACTTTATAAGTCGAACAAATTTAAAGTGAAAAGGTTTAACATTTGTACAATTTCAAATTAAATATGGTTTACGAAAAAAACAGTTTAATTTAAAGGTACTTACATATTTATTATTTATTTTCGAAAACTTCGTCCATACTTTTGTACTTCATTTTACATACAAAAAAATATACTATACATAAAAAAGTATTCTCTTAAACAAGAATTGTGTAGTTACAATACAATTAGATCACTTGAAGCCACCGAAAACCTTATAATGAAAATCGATATAACGAACTTAAGAATTTTCCCCACAATCTACACACCAAACAAACGTCAATATAATCATTTTGTTTGTAGTTTTAGGTGCGACAATTCACTCAGAAAAAAAAGGAAATACATTGGCAATAATGATATTAATGATTATTGTTATATTTTCAACCGAAATTTAGTTTTAGCAAAATGAAGATAAATACAAATTTCTCGGAATTTTAATTCTAAAAAACACCTTTGATTTTAGGAATTTTAATTTCAATATATGAAGAATTTCGGATGACAAACGATAAGACTAAGCAAAACTATACATATAACAAAAAAAAGGTTTTCTAAAAATATATTACTTTTAAAATTGAAATTAAAAGGTAATATTTTCCAAAATAACTAGATTTTCACTTGAAAATTGAGGGGATTTTACGATTCGTGCCTGAGAAACGTTTCAAGGGTTGGCCCGTGCCTTCCCAATGGATCTTCAGGAAACATTAGATGATCCCCGACAAAAGTTGGAGGAAGAACCCGTTTTTCAATTGTTTCTCTCCATTCGGGTTTTTCTTCATATAAATCTTTAAATTGATCGTTTGAAACGACAATTCCCTCGCATTTTGTGGCGTATTTCAAGATGTACCTGTCAAATAGAAAGTAATAATAAAGAGAATTAAATATTTCAAGAATATGAACAATTTATAAATTTAACTTAGGTATACACGTAAGTAGTGATACGAACTCTAAATCTGTAGAGGAGACCGGGGCTATTCGGGACGCGGGTTCAATCCGAGACAGTGTGGATAACTTAGAATCAATACGTTCGAATTACATTTGATGAGTAAACGACGCAAAAAAGAAAAAGCAACATCAAAACAAAAAATGGTAAAAAAAATTGAAAATCCAACAAAACGGTAGTTAGTGCGCAGGTGGCGACCAAGAAAAGTTCAACAGAACACGATTGACTCGAGCGACGACGATTATTATGTTTAAAACACAAGTATTCTATACATGTAAACTGTGTTGATGCAAAACAAACCTCTTAAACAATTACAGAACTTAAAAAAATTCCTAAATTTTTCTAGAATTGTTTACTTCGTTTTGCGCGCCGTGTCCCTAATTATCCTAGTACAGAGACGAGTAGGGACACATGAAACTTATTGACTTTTGCACACGCATACCAAATCATATCGGAGTTAGAGAGAATCTATTTACAGCGTGTCTTATGGGAGGGTTCAAACTTTTGAAATACATATATGTATTCGTCATATTGAATAATAAAAAAAAGTCCTAAATAGCGCCGGTCTCCCATACTCAGATATTCAGGGCGAATATTCATTAAACTTTCATACAAAAACTTCCATTTTAATATTGAATTTGACTAAATTTACCTGTCATCATAAGGTGTAATAATCTTATTTCCAGCCTTTCGACTCGGAGTAAAGGTAATTACTCCTTGTGCATTAAGGTTCTCCAAAATTTGACGATTTCTATTTCTTACGTATTGAGGCACAAAAGCCATTACTTTATGTCCTCTCTCTTTGAAATAATCAATAACTATCTTTAATCCATCAACTGAGAAGAACCTGCCTTTCGAATGCCTGAAATAAATTAAAACCTTTTGGTAAAAATATTGCTTCTAAACTTTAAAAAATGCGTCAAAAATATTTTTAAATCCGAAAATAAGTTAAATTGCATTTTAAAAAATCGACGAACATACGTCTTTGCTACGTTTGCACCATCGATGATGATCTCCCTTAATCTTTCAGTGTGGATTTTCTCAGGAGCTTTCCTTTCTTTCTGTCTTTTAGTCTCTTCTACTCTTTCCTTCTTCTCCTTTCTCTCCAGTATCCAATTGTTTTTATTAGTCGTAGTATTTCTCACTTTTTTCCTTGGGGTCTTTTGCCCCTGGGACATCAAATAATTGTTCAACCACTTTGTTGGATAATCACCTTTCAGCATTCGTAAATTAGCTACATTCGGATTAACATCGAATGCACAATGAATTATGCCAGTAGAATTTGAATTCTCTTTTTTCTCTGAAGGAGAACCTGTAACTGATGACCAAACTACTATTACGTCTTCTGTTTGATTCAAATCCTTGGAAGAACCTGTAATAATCAAAGTCATTAGAACACAAATTTACTTATAAAATAATTAATCAATTCTAATTCAAATATATCTACAAATATTAAGTGATGACTTATAATGCCAGAAATTTTTGAAAAAATGAAATAACCTTGATTCTGGTCGTCTTCTAAAACAATGACAGAGTCATTTGCTTCAGTTTTATCGCAGTCATTTATCCTCGAGGAAAAATTGTTAATTTTTGATTTTGGAGCTTTAACTGCTCTCGTTTTTCTTTGGGGAGTATCTAGATCATTTTCGTCATTTATAATAATTATACTCTCTCTTCTGTGACTTAGTCTTTGTCTTTTAATTGGCTGGGCTGGACTTAATTCATCTCTAATCAATTGCCGTTTACTAAAATTGATTTAAATCGTTGTAAATTGTTACAAAATGAAGTCTTTATATTATATATTATATAATATATGTAATATTTAAACTCTCTGATTTAACAGTATAAAATAGAAAATAAAACCGATTTAAACTGGGAAGTACACAAATAAAATTCAGTAAAATTCCTACCTTCTCTGACTCAAAAATTTCAAAGGACTTTCATAAGCAATAGATTTCATTTTATTCTGCAATCTTTTCACTGGATTTTTTTTCAACAATCCAGGTCCAATTCTCCTAGGAGATTTTCTTTGAGAAGTTTTGTTGGGTGTTAACTTCCTCTTTCGATTTTTCATTACACTGGAAAATTAAAACACAAATTGCACCTCAAAACTTTAAAATCTCGTTTGAGGTTAGGTTTATGTTCAAAAACTATGAATATGAAAAAATTGTTAAGAAAATAAAGATTAGTTTCAAGAATTGCAAGAAAATTAGTTGTAAACAATAAGAAGGATTTGACAAATCTCCAAAATGCGGTTGCAGAACTCTAAATAATGTTCTTAAACCTTGGAAGCTGTTTGTATTTCAAAGTTGGATTTACGCGTAAAAACTTATACAGTTCTAATATACCTTTCCTAGTTGAGAAAAAAAGATGCAAGCTTTATCAAAAATTTTATTCGCAGTAATCGTCCGTTTCTCTGGAAAAAGGATTAAAAAAATGGCAAATTTACAAGTTCAAAAGAATCAGGAACAACAGGCACAATCAGGAAACAGCAGGAAACATCAAAATCAAAGTTGCCAAATGCCAAAACGCTTTAACTTCAACCAGCTTCAACTTGCTTTTTCTTCTTCTTCGTTAGCAGTTAGCACTATTTGTGAATTTGTCACGCACTATCAGAGATGACTATATTCGCTCTTAAAGTAGGCGTCCCATGGATCCGAACGATGAGAGTGAGAGAGACAGTAGTATTCGTGCGTCTCTCTCACTATCATGGTTTTGCACAAAAACGCAACGCATTACGGATCCATGGGACGCCACCGTTGCAAAAAAGAGACAGAAGCATACTTTTATCTCTTTTACTCTCGCTATAACGTA
>JAUESI010000001.1:73973-86030 GCA_032275145.1 Synergus laeviventris
ACGGATCCATGGGACGCCACCGTTGCAAAAAAGAGACAGAAGCATACTTTTATCTCTTTTACTCTCGCTATAACGTAACGTAAAACGGAATCATAGGACGCCAGTCTTATATATTCGGCTATGACCGATTGACCGCGGATACTCGGGTAGTTAGGAATGTCAGAGATGAGGAATGTGAACTCCGCAAAATCTGTAACATATATAGATGAGTGCATTTGTAATTTTATTTATTTCAGTTTTTCAGTTAGAGACTTTGGTTAAGACACAAATCATATCGTCGCGTAGAAAGGCAATCGTATATACAAAATCTTCGAACAAGAACCCCTCACTCCGCTGAATGTTAGGCACAGTTTCCAGCACAGCGCCCAGTTTCCCGACTATTTGCACCATTGCACCAGTCTCTGACTCTTGCACAAGTCACAACCAGTCACAACCAGTCACAACCATCTCTGTCACTGTCACTGGTCACAACTGGCCAACCGGGCAGTTCATAAGTCCGTTGCTTCGAACCGGAGTGGCAGCACTGCCTTTTGTTTACAAATGTCTGCAAAACAGTAAATGTCAGTAAAGCAAAAACCAGCCAAAACACTGAGCTGCAAAGTACAAATATCTTTATGTCTGTTGCTAGCGCTAATTATTGTTATGCTTCCGTAATCTCTTTATTTAGTTATTCAAACATAATTTTTGCATCGTTTTTTTAATTATATATTATATCATATCAATATATTATATCAACAAATTTTTAATCAGTTAAAAAGTATTAAGGTAGTATACAAAATAATTTTGAATTTATGGAAAATATATGATGTATTATTGAAATTGACAAGCTATTATTATATATATATATATATATATTTATTTATATCTCTTATTTAATTTTTAATTATAAAAATCTATACTACGAAAAAATCAGTATCTTATGATTATTAATTTTTAGAACAAAATAAAAAGAATCAAAAATAGAAAAATGTCCGAAGATTTATTAGCAAAGGAAAAAGAGTTTCACAGATTAAATAAGGAATTGTCAGAAAAAACTCGAGAATTAATGAAGGAGGTTGATTTTGTGATGGAATCTACTAATAATTCTTATTTATCGTCTTTAAATCAATATTATTCATCGACAATGTTTGAAGATATGAATAAACAAATTTTTGATGCTCCAACTTTAATGGAAAGACAATCGGAATCAATTTCTTTGAAAAAAAATATGTCTTCTCTGCACTTTTTTCAACAATTACAACTCCCTAAGGAGTAAGTTAAATTTATAATTATTTCTCTAGAAATTAATCTTATAAAATTTTAAAGATATAAATAAATAGTAAGAAGAATAAATATTTTTATTGGTAGAAATGCGGAAATCAAAAATCATAATGATTTTCCAACAAGTGAAAAAAATTCTAAAACTGAAACAATGATCCAATTACTGAAATCGAAGATAAAATCCCAAGAAAATGAAATGCAAGCAATTCAAACTGAATACAAAAAAAAGGTAATGACATGTGTATTGGAACAAAATACTTGTCTTATATTTTAATTTTTTTGCTCATGTTTTGTGGTGTTTATAAATGTTTTATATTTTTGTGGTTTATAAAGAGAATAAATTTTATAAATTACATTACTTGGATTGATATGAGTGACTTTTAGGTACACTGAGACTTGTTTATATTATTTACTTAAATTTCAAATCAAATTATTTTAATTAAATTTAGTACAAATAATAAAATATTTTTCTTCCAGTGTAATAATTATAAGGAACTGGAGGCTGAAAGTAAAAAACAAGCAGAGACGAAAGAAAAATTACAAAATCAAGTAAGTTCTTTAAAAGAAATAGTTTCAAAACTAGAAACTGGAAATGGAAATCTTCAAATGAAAAGTCAGGAGCAAAGCGTCGAATTAGCATCTTTTAAAAAGGTACACAATAATTTGTAATTTGCTAATGTTAATTAATTACATATAAAAATATAAAGAATACTTTGGCTGAAATAATTAAATAACTGTATGAACGTAAGGAAATTGAAGATTTGAAGAGAGACGTGAAAACTTTAAATCAACAAAATGTTAGCATTGAAGTGAGACTAAATAGAAGTTTAGAAGAGAATGATAAGCTTCGCAGTTCTCTAAAATTCACTAAATTGGAAGAAAAGGTATTGCTGTATTTGATTCTACAATCTACATAGTACATTTTCGTGAGAAAATTAATTTTATCATGTCCACAAACTCAATTATAAAATATCTTTTAGGACTTAAGAGTTCAAATAAGGAAATTACAAGAGGAGAAAAGAGTAGTAATTAAAAATATGGAGAAACAACGATCAGAATTACACCAAGCTTACAAGAAGCAATTGCACCTCGTTGATAATTTAAAAAAGCAAAAGGTGCAAAAATCAAGAAATTATTTCAACTGTCCTAATAATTAAGCTATTTTCAGTAGTATGTACTTGCAATTCAGTTTTAAAAAAAGGATATAAATTTCAGGCATATTTGGAGGCAAGCAGACAAATACAAATAACTGAGGAGGACTTTACGAAATTATTGGATTGGAAACCAGAAAGAGACTTATAATGAATCAATTAATACTAATATAATTAGATATTATAAAATACTCGAGGTAAAGTAGGTACACAAAAATCGTAACACTGTACCGCACAGTCTTTGATGAAGAGCAGAAAACCCTACAAATAATTATTTCTAAACTTATAAAATACCTAAAAGACTAAAATGATTAAAAATAGGAATAAAAATGCAAATGCAAATGCACTAATTTTTATTATTTTTTCAAATTCCTGGACAAAAGCTTTAGATGTGGAAAGGGGTGGATATAAAAACTGCAATCGCCAAACAGTCATCTTGGAAACTGTAATCTACAATCGATAATTAATAATTGAATTAATCAATTAATAATACAATTATCTAATTGACAAACTAAGTAATCATTTTTATAGGTTAATTGACTATCAAATTATTTAATAATATTATATAATCTAATAATCGCCAAATTGTTTCCAACCAAACTGTTGGTTTCGATCCCATCTTGTTTTAGTCGTTTCAAATGACTTTTCGTTTTATTTACATAAGTCTTATTTTGTGCAAGAAATAATTCTAACGATAATCATATCGGACTGTACAAAAGTTCCGGTCAGCGGACCACTTGATTAGCAGAAGTTGAGTTTTATTAAAAAGTAAAGGGCAGAATTTTCGTAAACAAAGTCACTCGTTAAAATTAATTTAAAAAAAAAAAGTATCACTTCGTCGATTCTGAAGTAACAAAATTAATTCATTATTAAGTAAAGAGAGTAGTATAAGCAGACTTAACTTAGTCAATTCTGAATTTCGTACAATTGTATAGCAAACTCATAAAATTTATGTTTTTTTAAAGATTTCAAATAAAATTTTCATAAGCGATACATCTCCTTATACTACTCCATGATATAAAGTAGACTACGAAATCAAGTCAGCACTTCGCACTTTTTTCGAGAACTTTGAATCTAAATTCGGATATTTTTGCGAGGCTTTCTTTTAATATTAGTTTGGTAATAAACTCCAGCTAGTAAAATAGATAGATAAAAAGTTGTTTGTGGCGCTGACAAAAAAAGTCAACTTTCTCTCACGAACGAGTCTAAGCACAATTTGTTTAGCAACTCTGCTTACTCGATTTCAGCCTTTTTTTGTCTGTATTTATAATTTTTATCGGTATCTATATATTTCGTATCGACAATAATATATCTCTCATCGATAATCGTATTTTAAATCGGTAAATATTTATATTTCATTCATATTGAGTGCGGAAAAATAATTTTTCTATCCGTACGTTCCTAATGGTTACTTAATTCTTAGACTACGCGATTTCAGACACTCATCACATCGAAGAGAAAACAAAACTTTAGAAATATTTTTCTCGTAACAAATTACAATAAATTTGACATTTAATTCAAATTTTTCCGTAAGAAACTTTCTACTTTTTTTTTATTGCACTCCAGATATTTCGTGTTTTGAAACGTGAGTCAATATATGCTCGAATTAGGAAATTTTATTTGATCAGAAATTTACTTTAAACTTAATGAAATTTCTAGCCTTTTTAATTTCTAGTCACCAGAGAAAAAGACCTATTCAAACAAGACTTTGTACAATAATTACAGCCCGAGTTTCATCGACCTAATTTCAAAAATCTAATGCAGAAATGACATAAACGGGCTAGTTTTGATAATGAAGGCTCTAGAGTTTGCAAAAAGCATCGTAGTTAGTTGAAAAGATGATATACTTAAGGGACGTGGAAGTTTCAATTTTTCTTTTTCTATAGTCGAAATTGTTTAGTAATTCACAATTTAGAATATTGTAAAAAAAAATTTGAATTATTGGTAAACTTAGTGACGGGAGAAAAATTGCCAGATCGACAATTGGATGGAGACCTAACGAAATGACTATGAAATAATTTTATTAACGTATTATAAAAATCAGAATCTAAATGCGACCAGAGAAGCGACATGGCTGCGAGTATTGATACGCAGAACGTTAACCGTTGACGTAAATAAATATAGGAACACGTGTAGAACATTAGTAGAATACAATGGTCTTTGTTTTACGTACGTCAACTGTTTTTTGTGATGCAATTCATCGACAGATCATGCCAGGTAGCTGTACGTGTCTTTCTGACCTTCTGTCCGCTCCAGATACTCCTTTTCTATTAAAATATCTATACATTTCTGAAAAAAGCAGAACGAAACTGTTAGTAATCTAGAAATAAAAGCCGAATTTGTGTTAGAAAATAAATTTCCAATTAAGTATTCACCTTAATTACGTGTACCCTTGGCTTGAACCTAGTACTTAATTGGTTCAGAACTTCAGCCACGAGCTGCTGATGCTTGAGAACCTTCCTCATTTTCATGATTCGCACTATCGCTGCTTGAATTAATAATTTTCTGTCTTCCTCGATATGCTTGTGTGTAGTCTCCTGTTCAACTTTCAGTTCAGTTTTCATCGGGATGTTGATGTTTACCCTGAGCTTTTTGCTACAAAATTGATTAAAAAATGTATATTCAAATTTTCAAAAATGTTAATCTCAAGATGAATTAAATTATTATTTATTATCTAAAAAATTTTTACTTCTTGTAACCCGTGAAAAGTTCGGCGGAGGTTGCTGGCGAGAGATCGGCTTCATCCTCGGTGGACGAGATCAGTAATTTTGCTTTCAAGAGAATCTGCATCACCTGACCAAATTAAATTAATTAAATAATAGTATCTCAAAATTGTTCAGAGAAATTAACTCCATAAAACTCACCCGGATTAATAAAAGAAAATAACAGTAACACTATATGCAATTATTTGCCTTTGATTATATTTACTTACTTGGATCAAAAAGTCCATTTTAATTTGAGTGGATTCGTACAGTTGCTGTATTGTCCACGAAGTTGAAACATTATACTGCAATAATACCGCCATCTGGAAAGTGGAAGCTTGCAGCGTATACCTATTCTTAAAGCAATTTGTATGCAATTCACCCTTCGACATGTTGTATAACCAATTTAACTTTCTTCCACTATGTTGAGAACTGTAGAATGTTGTAAACCTATGTACAGATCTTTCCAACTATAAATAAAATAAAACAATCCATTAGATTCTGTTTACATAAAATTAATGTAAAGTTCCTCATTTTAGATAAACATTTGTTTCTTTTTAAATTACCTCAGTTGGCAAGGAAAATGCAAAAGACTGTTGGAACGGCCAGGAACCTGAGGAAAGTACTTGAATGCTGAAGTCTATATCCAGAGGCTCAGCTGAATTCGTCAAGTGTCTGCGGAATTGTTCATTCAAATCTTTCGAGACTCCAATATCCTGGAACATTCGTTGCAATTTTGAAGTGTATTCAAAACCGCATGCCTGTTTCAACTTTGAGATCATTGAAGCTTCTGCGTCATCACTTGCAGACATGTGCTGAACCAAACGTTTTGCGAGCATTTTGCTGTAGAACTTCTGGAACACGTCTTTATCCTCTATGTATTTAAAGACTACCATCTGAAACAGAAAATTAATTAACTGAATTAAGCATCATTTGCACAAACAAAGCACTAATCTCGTTTCGTTTTTTTCTTAAACATAACTTACGACTTGATTAAGAGTATCCTCAAGTTCTGCTTCCTCTGGATTTTTACTACTCTTCTTTAACAATAAATCACAGTATTTTGCCAATAATTCAGGAGACTTGCTACTACTGTTGGCCGCTTTTGTAACTGAATTACTATTAATGAATCGACCACAAGCTTTGTCCAGGGCAGCCACGAAGCCACTGTCGTTGTTGAAGGCGTCCAACACTAGAGCGTTGTATTTCTTATGCACTATCAAAATGGTATTGACATACATCTTCGGATCCTGGAAAATATTCCAAGATATTCATTAAATTTAGGGTCTACAAAATACCTTGCATACCTTAAAGTCATTGATTTAACTTTAAAGTGTACATATATCCAAGGGTAGGTAACTTTGGAACAACTTGTAAAAAAATGAAAAATGCAATAATTTTTTTATGCCCTATAATAAAAATGTTATCTAACCCTTGATCTTATCTCTAAACATATTAGAAACTTCTTACATTTCCAGCAGTGTCACCGCATTTGTCGATTGCAGCCAATCCCTGGTTAGCAATGTGGCTCTCAAGAAGATTTCTCAATTCTCCAAGGCCATTCGGTATCCTCGCCACGAGTTGGTACATTCTACCCAAATCCGTATTTTTATCAGAATCGAGCAAATTTTGAAATTCAGCATGAAAAATGTCCAAGTGCTTTTCAATTAAAACTCGTTCGCAAGTTTTGGCGAGACGATCTTGTGTAGTTTGATGCAAATAAACCTGAACTCTTTTCTCTTCTTCAAGTAATCTTTGCTCTGCCTTTTTCATGTACTCAGTCACGGGATTTTGCCGTAGGAATTCAGAACTTTCCCGGGTGTAAAATCGCTCTGTATCTTCGAGGAAAAGATTCTCGAAAGAATCTTTGTAAACAGTAAGGTTTTGTCCCTTTGCTCCTGGATCTTCTTCATTTAATCCCAATTCAACGTAGCAATTTATCACGCCACTTACTAATCGGGTGTTGATTGTTTCTCCATTTCGCTCACGTTCTATCAATTTTAGAACTGCGTTTGTCACCTGAACATAATAGGATTCAATGCTTAGTTTAAATTTAGTTTAGATTAGATTTTATACATGTAGGATTTATGAAGAACATAAATTTAAGAACGAACCTGTCTGTTTAAATGTTTGAAGAGATTGTCACGCCACGTGACTAGAGCAAGTTGATAAATTTCATAAATCCCTTTGCGTCCTTCTTCACATTCTCGTCGAACCCAATGTCGATTTAGATACGCGCAAACTCCATTGAGCACTTTACTACTAAATTGATATTCTTCCCACTGTCTCGTGTAAAATTGCAGTACGTCTTCGTCCATTAGATCCACACCATGCTAGATTCGGAAAAATTCTATTAATTGAACTATTTTGTTTGATTTCTTCTAATTTAGTAGCGATCAATTCCAGTTTGTCCAAGGGTTAAATAAATCAAAATAACGCAGAGGATCATTCAAGTTCTTCTATTTTTAAACAATTTATACTATTGCTTTTTTACTTGGAAGTATTTTTTTTAATTTTAAACTATTTTTGTAAATTATTTTGTATTTATTCATTAGTTTATACTTTTAATTAGCATTTATGTATATGTTGAATACGCTATTGACGACACAATCTAAGAATTTAAAGTTACAGAAAATAAAAACCTCATTTCTTTATAAAATTAGCAATTTCTTTTCGTTGTTTCTTTATGAACCTACAGAAGGAAGAAGTAACGAAGCCAAGGGAGGGGCAAGCAGGAAGCAGGAAGCAAAAGTACCTCCCATATTTCTCGCCAATTCTAATCCGTGATTCTAAAATCATTTTGCTTCCTTAAAATATTTGTCTACCTCAGGATGTTTTTCTTTTATACAAATACCATATTTTTCTAAATGAAGATATTAAATTACGAAAAAATGAAGCAATTGGGAATTATTGAATTGAATGAGTATCTCACCTTAAGTAAATTAATGAGATAATTTCGTAGGAATTCTCGCAGTCGTTTGTAGAGTTCGAGACCAACGAGTTGTGCTCCTCCGGACATTTGGCCCTTTTTGCTTTTGTTGCAGGTTCTAGTTAATTGCTGATGAACACTCGTGCAATAATTGTAAACGTGAGTGTAAAGCTCGATATATCTGGGTTTCGACATGCATTGTCGGTTGTAAACTTGCTCGATGCCTTCTCGAAGATCTCCCCAAATTTGGTCCAAGTCGATTTGTTTCAGACCTGGAGGGCCACCTTGGTGGCTTCCAGAACCTCCGCCGCTTCTATGTCCCGACATTTCACTCTCGATTTTGTCAAGACTGACCCTAATAATTTCTGATTTCTGCTGCAATTCCTCTGAAAATAAGAAAATTCAAATTTAAGATTAGATTAGTAGCCAAAGCCGTTGTCAAGCGAGTGATTTACTCAAATATTAATACTTACTGTATCAATATTAAAAATATTAGATTGAAAAAATATTAATTAAACAAATCTATGTAACACTGTTTCGCTTCAACACTTGTTAATTGGCATCATCAACGATTATTCAATGCCAACATTGATATTTTTGATTACAGTTCTATATTTTAAAAGCCATCGAGATATAAATATAAGAATAATCTATTTATATAGATACATATACCTCAAAGTCAAAAAAAATAATATAAGTTACAAATATGCACATTATTCACTGAAGAAGTTTAATGATTCTAGAAATCTATAATCTCATGCAATATCTTATCAGTAATTGCAACATTCGAATTTCCAATTTTTGGTAAACCTAATGCCACACGTCACAAATTAACAAAACATATATTAGTATGCTTTGATGTATTTACTTTATTAATTATTCATATTCGTTAAATTTAAAAGACAATATTTACCAGAAACTGCATATCAATTAAACTACAATGAATCACTGTTATATAAAATTATCATTCAGCTCACTGTCGTCTTACCAAAATTAGAACGAAACTGAATTAAAAACAAAGTTAAGACTTTCTCATTGATGAGAATGTAAAAACGGAATAGGAAATCTGTAAATCACAAAGAGGTTAAAAATTCATAACCATTAAACTAGTTTTATTTTATTATAGAATCAACTCTATCTCGATTTCCAGGTTAGTTTTCCAAACTCGTAAATAATTAATTAAGAACTCACTCACTCCCGACTTTTATGGAAAGCCTTCATTCAACATTCAGATGACGACTGCATTCAAAAAAAGGAACAAACTTTGTCTCGTATTTTGAAACAAAGGCTCCAAATATCTCCAAACTAAAAGAAAAAAACAAAACAACAAAAAATTGCATATTCTAAATTTTCAAGATTTGCTTTATCAGGACTCAAAGGAGACTTTATTTTTATATGATAAAAACAATTTCCGGGAGATACAAAGAAGCGAAATCGTTTCTCGATACCGTTAGGTCGGGACGCGTGGTGGCAAATTAAGAACTAATTATTTCTTCACTTTTTTCAGGGTCTTTCTCATACCTGGTGAAAAATGGAAACATCCCAGATGACACTTTCCGAAAAAGAAAAACGAATTTTCCGAGGGTGTAAAAATATCTCGAAAAAGGGGAATTTGGTGTAAGGAAAAAGGCAAAATTGATGGGGTCCAGGAAATTTTACTTACCCTCAATCTGTGGACTTTCACCACCGCATTACAAGCCACATACAGTGGAAAACTTGCGGGTTGAAAAAAAAGCTTTGGTGGACAACACTGCCGAAATTATGTGTCTGTATGCGTTTATTTTGCCGATATTTTAGGCAGTAAAATCTCAGGAAAAGTAACTATTAAACTCGTCGACACTACTCCAGTCGACTTGAGTCGACTCACTCTCACTTTGGCGCTGCTGCTTCAATTTTACATACTACTGCCTCGCTACCCGTTGGAGAAATGCTGTCATTGGTTAAGATTGGGCGCGCGATTCAAAATCGAATTAATTTAATTGAATCTAGATCAAATTAAATTAATTCAATTTTGAATCGCTCGCCAGATTACAGCCGATGGCAATGACATAATTTCTCCAGCGGGTAGCGACCTTAGCGACTAGCGAATGCGCGCAGGGAGCTAACCTTTGGGAAGAGAAACTAAGTCTAAGTTTTGACAAAAAGAAACCAATTTGGATGAAAGAACCTAACAAACAATGCACCTATTGAGATTTTCCCACATTTTTTTTTGTAAAACGAGAACATTTTTTACTTTCTGATTGGAAACTTATGGTACAAATTATAAGTATAAAATAAAAATTAGAATTTAATGATGGATGCTGAGAGCGTCGTTGTTTACTTCGTGGCTTAATTGGGTTTGTAAGTTGGACAATTTATTTTTTAGTGCTGCAATCCCCATCATTACAATATTTTCGGGTTTTAAGGCACCACTGCTTTCCACATTGAAGTAATATTTATTAGGCTTTGCTTCCCAATTGAAAGGAGCTTCGTCTGAAAAATAAAAAATTCTGTAAGTAAATTATAGAAATAATAATTATAAACTCATTTATAAGATTTCTTACACTGATTTTCTTTTAATTCGCTGTATTCAGATTTTGGCCACTCGTCAGGTTTTGGAAACAAAGTATGCTTCATAGAATTGTCTGGATCATATTCGAAACTAACTCCAGCAGTCGGATTCCATTTTGCGTGTTCTTTTCCAAAACCTTTTTTCGCATAAGCTCTAAGTTTAAGTTCTTGTCCTTTTCTCAATTTAATTATTAGAATTTCTGTAAAAAATATTTTTGTTTTTAATGTTATTAATCTAATAAGTATTATTTGATTAATGAATCAGGTAATAATACGTAAAATTAATCAATTATTTTAAGTATTGAAAAGTGAAAAACGAACCATCAGTTTCTCCGTATTCGCTTGCCTCATCTTCACGATGTCGAGAAGTAACAGGAAGAACTCGAGCGTCACTTGATTTAAAATCTGCAGTTGTTACATGACGAGTTTGTTCTTCAGAGCATTTAACATCTAAAGTGAACTCTACACTGCAATCGGGACAAAAATCCATACATTGACAATCTCTTGTATATTGAATTCGATCCACTACCTAAAATTGTTAACAGGATTTAAAAGTGTATTAATAAATTTATTTAAGGTCGTGTCAGACGGTCTAGAGTCACCGAAATGCGGTGAGTGTGCACCAAAAAAATTGTCGGACAGCTTAGAAATTTATTATATTTACCTCGTCACTAATCAGGGGAATCATACCGATTCTATGGGCGAGAAATTCGTCGCTCAAAACAGTAGAATTAGCTTCGATTTGAATCCAGTCTATTGCCATTGTAGGTGTTTCAGCAATAAAAACTCTCCTCATGCTGTTCGCAACGCTGAAAATTGGAATAATGAATTATAATTCGGTCAATTTTACAGTACTATAATTTAACTCCATGTCCTAGAGTACTATATTATTTTTTAAACAGCAAAAATGTTCTATTTTTTTATGAAGTAATATGCTCACTCTAAATAAGGCAATACTAAGTGCTTTTTTCACTTTGGTCAACTATTCCTAATAAAAATATTGGTCAATCATTGATCAATTTTTATAACTGAAGATCCTTCGAATTGTGCCGGTGGTATATAGCTAAAAAGACCTCAAAAACATAAACATTTTGATTTGAATTTTTCATTTTTTCAGGTTTAAAAAAAATGAAAGTTCTACTTTTAAAATCTTTTCTTTCCTTATTAATTTTTTAACATACTTAACAATTTTATGTAAAGAAACAAAAATATATCAATGATTTGATTCAAGCAGTAATAAATAAATTCAGAGGAGTTTGAGGTTAGCTTACCTTAATTCCGTATCTTCGACTTGGAATTTTACGTTTTCCTCAGTTAAATCAGAAATGTGCACCGACGGCTGATTTGCGTACGGCATTTTGTACTTTTCTTTACTATGTTATGAAATGTAGAACTGTAAAATTAACTGAATTAAAGGAACGATATAACTGGGTCTAACAAAGTTTGACCACAGACCACCACAGAC
>JAUESI010000001.1:86130-96707 GCA_032275145.1 Synergus laeviventris
AATATTTAAGAATCTTTAAGGATTTTCAAAAAGTTTTAAAAAGCGATTTTAAGTAATCTTAAAAGGATTTCAAGAAATTGGAAGTGATTCTAAGCAATATTTAAATGCATTTTAAGGAATCTTTTAAGATTTCAAAGATATCAATATTTTCTAAAGGATGTCAAGAAAAAAGCGATTTAAAGAGATTTCAAGTGATGTTAAAGAATTTCAAAAGAATTTCAAAAGAATTCGAATAAATATCAAGATTTTCAAATAATAAAACAATTTTATTAAGTATTCGAGAGATTTCAAGTGATTTTAAGGAATCTCAAAAAATTAAAAAAAGTTTCAAGATTTTGAAGTAATTTGAAAACGAAAAATGTTTTTTAAATCTATTGAAATCTACTGTTTGTTGAATTTCTTTTAGATCTTTTGAAAACCCTTTAAATCTCTACTTGTTAAAAATTATGAAAAAAATATAATCATAGAATGTATTGTAATAATAATTTTCATCTAAAACATGCTTAAATTTCTTGGAAATATGTCTGGTAAATATAACCATCTTTTATTTTCTTCATAAATAATTAAATGTGGAAAATGTTGAGAATTCCCTATTTTTACCCGATGTCTGGTTTAGACGTGGAAATCTCTTCAAGGCCCTGTTTCATTTATATAAAAATACTATTATTGAAAATAGAAATTCCAACTAGGGCCTGGTCAGAACCCTATGTCAAATGAGCTCAAGTGGGTCAATTTCTGCATACTTTTTGGGTTCAGTTTGCCTATAATAAGTAAAATTGAATTTTCAATATTCGCAGGGTATTCCTGCTTACGGTTTGGATGGAGATAACGTTCGGACTGGATTAAATCGAAATTTAGGATTCAGCAAAGAAGATCGAGAAGAAAATGTTCGACGGGTAGCAGAGGTGGCAAAACTTTTTTCTGATGGTGGAGTAATCACACTTTGTAGTTTTGTCTCTCCTTTCGAAGAAGATAGACAAACTGCTAGAAGACTTCATGAAGAGGCAAATTTGCCATTTTTTGAAATTTTCGTAAATGCTCCTCTCCGAGTTTGTGAAGCTAGAGATGTTAAGGTATATAATACAAAAATAACGTATAAATAGAATGTGAAGAATTAATTAAAAAGTTGTTGATTGTTTTTTACAAAGTATACATATTGTTTCAGGGGCTTTACAAAAGAGCCAGACAAGGATCAATTAAAGGATTTACTGGGATTGATCAATCATATGAAAAACCAGTAAGGCCAGATCTTGTAGTCGATACAGAAAATTTCACCTTAGAAGAATGCACCAGGATGGTTCTGGATCTTTTGGAACAACGGGGAATTCTACCAAAAATTTCGAAACCTGGAGAACCAGTTCTAGAACTTTTTGTGCCAACAGAAAAATTGGCATCTCTCAGAAAAGAAGTCGAAAATTTACAATCTGTTGAGATCGATGAAGTTGATGTTCAGTGGATACAAGTCCTTGCTGAAGGATGGGCTGCACCTTTAAAGGGCTTCATGAGAGAGGATCAATTCCTACAGGTATTATTATAGATAATAATTAATCATTTATTAATATTATTATTACTTATTCCTACTTTTGGATTTTTATTGCAGACCCAGCACTTTAATTTCTTGACGATAAATGGAACAGAAGTGAACCAATCGATTCCAATCGTCTTAGCAGTGAGTACCATTGATAAAGAACGTCTTCAGGAATCAAGTTCCATCGTCCTTAAGTATCAAGGAAAAGCTTTGGCAATCATGAGAAATCCGGAATTTTTTTATCATCGTAAAGAGGAAAGATGTTCCAGACAATTTGGCAACAGTGATTGTCGACATCCTTATATTAAAATGATATTTGATTCTGGAGATTGGCTTGTAGGAGGCGAGCTTGAAGTTCTAGAAAGAATTCGGTGGAATGATGGATTAGATCAATACAGGTTGACCCCTAATGAAATAAGAGCAAAGTGCAGAGAAGCTGAAGCTGATGCAGTTTTCGCTTTTCAACTTCGGAATCCAATCCATAATGGACATGCTCTTCTGATGCAGGTAAAATTTCATTACCTTATTTAGGTATTTTTTCAAAGTTGCTTCAAGTCTGATATTTTTTGATATGTATACGTATTGTACTGACAATTTTATTCAATTTTCCATTCTATTTCAGGATACGAGAAGGCGGCTTTTGGAGGAAAGAGGATTCAAAAAACCAGTCCTGCTTTTGCATCCTTTGGGAGGCTGGACCAAAGATGATGATGTTCCTCTTCAAGTTAGAATTCAACAGCATCAAGCAGTTTTGGAAGAAGGGGTTTTGCATCCGGATACTCTTTTAGCTATTTTTCCTAGTCCGATGATGTATGCTGGACCTACAGAGGTTGGTATATCAATTTTCTTTATTTTGTGAAACTAAACAATTAATTATATCAACTATTAAATAAAAATAAATAAATTAAATGAATGAACAACAGGTTCAATGGCATGCCAAGGCTAGAATGAACGCTGGTGCAAATTTTTATATTGTTGGCCGAGATCCTGCAGGAATGCCTCATCCAGATAAATCATCGGTCCCTGATGGAAATCTTTACGATGCTACTCATGGAGCCCAAGTCCTTTCCATGGCTCCAGGACTACAAAATCTCGAGATTATACCTTTCAAGGTCGCAGCCTATGACACAAAATCGAAAAAAATGGCTTTCTTCGATCATCAACGAAAAACTGATTTCGATTTTATTTCTGGAACTAGAATGCGTGGTAAGAATCAAATTTTTAATTTAAATTTAACTTGAATTTTTCATTAAATTAAGGACATATGTTGCTTACAATATGAGCACCTTTAGATAATCCGGATTCTTTCCAGAATTTTTACTTTTTTAAACTGAAGACATAATTTAAATGATTTTTAAACGTTTCAGGTTTGGCAAAGTCAGGTGAGAATCCACCTGAAGGATTTATGGCTCAAAAAGCTTGGCAAATACTATCTGGATATTATCAAAACTCAAATAATCTGATTAAAAAAGATTAAGTAACTTAGATCTACATATATTACTCCAGATAGAATATGGACTCTGAGAATAAAACTCTAGGCGAATTATAAATAATAATTTATTATGAAATAAGACTTGAATAAAGATTGTACAATTGATACATTGGGACTAAGAAATTATTCAATCTGAAAATAATTGTTATTTGCTGCTCGTCGTCTCGTAATTTACAATTAATAGGTTTTTTTCGGCTTTTAAGAACAATTTCTCTCAGTTATTCAATTTCATTTTATTGCACGGCGAAGTGAAGGGATGACAACACAGGAATTTCAAACTTAAATTATTTAGTCGACAGTTCGAAGATAAAAAAGTGGCGTCGACGGCGGCAGATCTTTACTTTCCTCCCCTAGAATCACTCACTAGCCTGGAAGATCTGGAATAGAATTTTTGTTGGAATTTAAATTGCTTTCAGATCAGATCCTTCCAATTTCGAGCAATCTACTATCACTTTTTTATTCAATTAATTCAATTGGAACGCTCGCTCATTGTTCTCAGGATCTTTTCTGACTTTGTAATGCCTCCTCATTATCTCCGAAATTTGTATTTGTTAAAGCATGCCGAGATCTGCTACGTCATGCCATGCTAAAAGCGTAGATGTAGATATGTGGTTTCCTTTCAAAAATATAAGAGCCTGTGATTCCTCGATACAAAAAATCTATACTAAATACTAATCATGCATCTAAATATAATAATCGTGCCTTGTTTCTTTAAAATTATTACTGTTTCCCGTCGTCTGCTCGTAATCCAAACAAATCTAAAATAGTTTATCAACTCAACTTGAGAGAAAATTGAACTTTTTTTATACATTGTGACTCATATCAGTTCTCGTGCTTCGAAAAAAAGAGCAAGTTTACATTATATGTATGTAATCATGCATTCGTCAGAGTAATTGGGTTCAGGATGAACAATCGAGGCCTAGTCTGCGTCCAAAGTTCTCTATACTTACAATTAGAAAATGAAATCCTAATAGGAAATAAAAAGCATTGCGGAATATAACAAACAATATAACTTTAGAATGTAAAATTATAAAGAATTAAGAAACTTATAAACTGCTATAGCAGTTCTAGTTAAAATCAGCAATCAGATCTAAGTCTGATTATACTCAATCTAAACATTCGAATCTAAACTAAATTGTCTAAATGCAAGTCGAAAGCGGGAATAGGAGGCGATGCACGAAGCGGCTCGTCTACCTTCCTCCTCGGAGTCTGAAATTCGCGTTGCCTGGAGGGAACTCTGTTTCGAGAGAGTTCTGCCAAAACCTTTTGGTCTTGGAGGTGGTGACTGCTTATTCCAAATGGCTTCTAGCTGATCGAAATGCTGAGATTGAGCAAGGGCGGCCTGTTCTGGCCCTAATCCGGATTGCGAACCGGCCAATCCGACTTTACTTATTTCCTCCATGGAGGCACTCACGCTGAATCTTCTCTTCAATCTTTCTTCCACTGATGCTATCATGAATCCTGAAAAAAAGTGATTCAATTTGTAGCATGCACCTATATGATAATTTACGTATCAGAAATAAGAGTTACCTGAAGTCAGATGCCCATACTTTTTTTGCCAAGTATAAGTGTCCAATGAAACTTCCTTCTTCAATAATCTTCTCGCAGGGCGTTTGGGACCAGGAGGTCTCAAATCTCTCGGAGCAACATAAGAAGGTAATTTAACATACTGAGCTGGGGTGTTGTGTAAGCAAAGGATAGGCATACATTTATGTTCCAATAAATAAAGACCCAATCTCGAGCAATCTGTGGACATCTCCACTCCCAAGACTGGAACGTGAAGCATTATGGAACTCAGGGCTGTTCCTTTTTTTGTATCCCATACTATTAGGCTCTTGTCCTCACTACCAGAAACTGCCAGGGTTCCATCCCCCGATAACCTAACACACGTGACATATCCCAAGTGACCGGTCAACGTGTGCAGATCAGCTCCAGTGTTGATGTCCCATACAATCAGATTTGCATCTCTAGAACCGGAAACTACAATACACTTGTCCAAAACTGCAACTGCGACGCAGGTTACATGATCAGTATGTCCTACCAAAACCTGAGACAATTTTCCACCAGCCAGTTGCCAGATCTTAAGACTCATATCTCTCGATCCAGTGATTAAAGATTGGGAATCAGGAGTAACTGCCAAGCAGGTGATGTCCTGCGAATGTGACACCTGATGTTTTTCTTCTGGTCCCGCACCAAGACTTATTATCAGCATCTGATTATCACCATTTCCACAGACTGCATACCTCATATCAGAGGTTACAGCAAAACACCTTCCTGGCCCACAAACAGACTGAATTAAAGTTCCACTGTCAGCAGCCCAAACTCTAATAGCACCACCCC
Organism: Synergus laeviventris; assembly: GCA_032275145.1. Classification (NCBI taxonomy): domain Eukaryota; kingdom Metazoa; phylum Arthropoda; class Insecta; order Hymenoptera; family Cynipidae; genus Synergus; species Synergus laeviventris. Next base: position 91,491 of record JAUESI010000001.1, read on the forward strand.
TATCCGAACTGACAACTCTCCTTCCATCCAGCATTGCAATAACCGAAGTGACGGGCGCCTGGTGTTTAAAAGTAGCCACAACAAGACCCAGAGTCAATCCCCAAACTCGCACAGTCTTATCCTCTGATCCTGATGCTGCAAACAGTCCAGAAGCAGAGAAAGCAACACATGTGACACTAGCATCATGACCTTCCAATGTTGAAACAAGTTCGTGAGTGTTCAACTGCCAGAGATTAACAAGAGAATCCACACCTCCAGTTACAGCCATCGCACCATCTCGAGAGATGTCTAAACAAGAAATAGGAGATGTATGGGGTTGAAGCGATTCCTGCTTCTTTCCAGGTTTTGTTCGTTCTTCCTCGCTTCTAAAACTCCAATAGGTTACTCTGCCACCTCCAGCTGTGATTAGAAAGTCATCCTTGTCGGTGACTTTGACTGATGTGATATCGGACGCAGGATTAGCTGGTAGAGTTCTAATTAAACGACCTTTGTGCATGTCGAAGATTGAAACCCTTCCCTCAGAGCCTCCTGCTATCGCTCTTCTGCAATCTTTGGCTAGACAAATACTTCTAACTGGTCCTTGATGACCTCGAAGAGTGTGAATTTCTGTTCCAGTTGCTAAAGATCTGAAAAAGGAGAAAAAAAAGAAGAAAAAAGATAGTGTTTTAGCAAATGTTGCAAAGGATTGTTCTATATAGAATAAAAACATTATATACTGTATTCATATAATATGTATGGTATACAGTACATCTAATCCTTACCTAAGGTACATCTTCTGATCCTCACAAACTGCCAAAAGGAAAACTGAATCATCCGAAACATCCAGTTTAATCACCGGACTAGGGAGTGGAATGGAATTCAACAAAGTGAAGCTCTCCAAGGACCACAAGCAAACAGTTCCATCAGCGGATCCTGAAACTAAAACCTCGCCTGCTGCATCAACCTTAACAGCCGTCACTGGTCCCCGATGATGATCCACCTTCATCAGAACTTCTCCAGTTAGCAAAGACGTCGCAATAATCCTTGAATCCTCCCCTCCACTCACAATAACCGAATTATTCAAAGCAGGTGTTAGGGTCAAAACAGGAGCAAAGTGCTCGCAAATCCGCCTTTTTAATGATAGCTCCTGCATATCCCAGACGATGATAGTCGTGTCTTCAGATCCAGTCAACAGATACTGTGATTGATGTGTAGTAGCTAAACACGAAATGGGACTGGAGTGACCCTTAAAAGTGTGAACCAATTGTCCAGACATAACGTGCCAGAGTTGTGCATCACCTTGCGAAGGAACAACAACAACATGTTGACCAGAAGGTGCAGGCTCAACTAATTTCACACCTTGAGGACAGGCGAGGGCTCGAATTTGAAGAGGCAAGGGTGGTTGCAGCCAGCCATTTAAAGGGACTAGAAGACTAGCTGTGTAGCCATCACACCAGGCCATTGCAGCCATCACCATTCTTGAAACCAGGTCGCTGTCATCTTCAGCAACAGTTCTCAACCAGCAGATCAGTTGGGCTCCCAACTGAAGAGGATCTCTCGTCAAAATATCGCTTGATTTTCTGACAGCATAGTAAACCAGTTCGAGATCTCTCTCCAGAAGGTACCTTCTTGCATGTTCGAGAACACATCGGAGGTAGCTAACTGATATCATCTGGACACCAGCCAAAAGAAAATCAAAGGCGCAGACTGCGAGTTTCTTTAGTCTGTCAACGTCTCCTGATCGAAGAAGATGGAGCCAAGCTTCTTCGACGTGACGCAGAGTGTAGGTGATGTTGTCGTGCGTTTGTGGAGCACTCTGGAAAGGGGTTTCCTTCGCGGGAGGAGAGGCAGTATCCTCTGGTGATTTTTCTTCACTTTCTTCACTGTCCTCTGTAAAAAAAAGGTTCGAGAGCTCCGCGTGACTAGATTTAGTGATTTCCTGGTTAGAGAGGTACCGTTTTCGAGCTGATTCTCGAGCTAGCCAACGCCAGCTAAACATTAGACGTCCGCTCATGACTCGAACCTTTAACCAAGGATCCAAGACTCTCCTCACAAGACACCAAGTTGCAAAGTTAAACTGTCCAGACGTCAGAGACAGTGGACTATCTTCTCCAGTTGGCATAATCAGCTCCAGGATTTCCGTTTCCGAAAGTCCGTATTCCGTACAAACTAACAAAGATCCTATTCTGTTGGCAGCTTTTTGACCGACAAGTCTTTCGAGAGCATCTAATGCGTTTTCGACATTTGGAATTTCTTCAAATGGTTCTGGAAGTTGTATCAAAATTTCGGTGTTTCTGAGTCTTTCCTTTTGAATTGGAGTGAGTCGTAAGGCTTCCAGAGGCACAGCGGTCGTCGCGACGAAATGTACTCCCTGAAATTGAAAGATGAAAGCAAATGGCATACTATAAACTAAAGTGAAGAAGCGCGTAGAGTGTAGATGTTGATAAAAATCGAATTATTCTCCAACCTGAGGTAGATTGAGTGGAAGCCAGGAGAGAGCAGCAACAATGTCGCATTCAAGAGGATGTAGTCGGTGTAAATCATCCACTAAAATAACTAATTGTTCCGTCATAGGCTGCTCCTCTATCCTCCTCATGATTTGATTAAACCAATTGTTCAGGTACAGTGGATCGAAGGAAGCGTCACGTGGAAGATTTCCATCATTGTTCCCCGATAAGAATCCTATATGCTCACAGAGAATTCTCAGCAATTCGAGACTGTAAGCCGATCTGGGTGTCCAAGTACACAACCTCACAACTCTCAAAGTCGGCTCTCCAAACCAGGCTGGCGCGCTTTCGTAGACTCTAGAGAGAATTGAAGATTTTCCCGAGCAGCGGGGTCCTCGGATTAAAATTGGCCCATGTTTCTGGCTTTTTCCTAAAAAATAGATCCAATATAGGCATTAAACTAAGATATTCATTGCGCTATTCAATGTGACTGCAAACATTATACGAGCATGTATTAGGTACGCAACTAAGTTCCCGCTGTTTTTTAAAATGAAAATTATTCTTTATTATGAAAAAATGGTTACAAATGAAGCATTAAAAGTATTGCCCATCGTTAGCTACAACTTTTTCCCATCTTTCTGGTACAGCTCGAATAACGTTGCGGTAAAAGTGTTCACCTTTTCAGGCGATCTACGAAAAGGAAATAATCGGACGGCGCAATATCTAAGGAATACTGCGGGTAGAGTAGGACTTCCCATTTGAGCGTTTCCAGGTAGGTTTTAACGGGTTTGGCAACGTGAGGCTGAACGTTGTCATGCCTTCAAATCATAAGGAACCTAGGTTCCTTGTTTTTGAATCATTCCCAACGCATGCAATCGCTTTAAAATGGCTTGTCGCTATAGTGGTAACCCGTGACGTTGCTTCGCTACTCCTCTGTTTCCTCAACCAGATGAGGTCCAACCATGGCCGAACTGGTCCTCAAGTGCAAAACAGCTCAACACTTCTTCCACATCTAGGACCGAGTTTTCGGGGTCACTCGGAGCCAACTGCAGATTTTGCTTCAATCATGCTCACTCCATTGGAGTTTTCCTATTTACGTGGGTACTCTACTATGACGCTATTATTGTACGAGATCCAGGGTTCAACATTCTTCTACGAGTACAGAGGAACGGAAAGCGAACACGCATTAAATAACCTTCCGAAAAATCAACATTCTTTCCTCTCCATCTGGCATTTCGAATGATCGATTCGAATGATGCTGTGAACTCGGATGTACTACATGTGTATAGTGCATCCGTGTTTCATTCAGTGTCTTCGACCAATCGCATCATTGAAATGTTCAGAGATTTCGTTCCTTAAGTTCCCACCAACTCTATCAGCCAATCATCTACATTGATGACGTCACTCGGAGGGGGAGTTCTGTAGGGACTAGTCATTTTAGTGGCTAAATTCTCCCTACCACCATCATCACCGTAACGTTATAGCTCAGCGGTAATATTGACCGCTGAGAATAAGACAGCTCGGGTTCGATTCCCGGCACCTGGCGAATCGCCGAGTATAAACTCCCTCTTTCATGAGCGTCTAGGGCAGAGTCTATCCACATTGCCTTACTGATGAGTCCAGTGGCAAACCCGGGACGAAACGCTGAAAGGAAACCAGGATAGCATTCGCCCTCACCCAATAGCTTGTCGCTATACAGCACTTGCCACTGGAGCCATCTAATCCAAACAGCGTAGACTTAGTAGCGCACCTAATAATATGGTAATAATGTAGTATATTATGTAGTATATTATGTATTTCGAAAAAGATAAACACCTGCCAATAAGCGCTCTTTGATCCAAAGAATTGACTCATCCTTTTCCTCAGTCGGCTTTATTTCCCTGAGAAGAGCCAGATGTGCGAGACTCTCTGCATAAACTTCCTGGACCATTTTTTTCCGGCTTTTGATTTCCGGGTCTCTCTCTACCGAAGAGTTTACCAGATCCTGAACCCGATCAAATACGTTCTCTCGTAGTTTCGTGAGATATGTCTCATGGGAATGAGACTCTGTGTCGATGCCATTCGATTTGTAGTCCACCTCAAGTCGAATCACGTTCTCCGACGGCAAAGCGGATTCCACGCGAGATTTGAGAGACTCTATTTCTGAGTGTGGAATAGGAGCCCCTCCGCCTCCTGACCATGTGCGAATCACTGCTATTACTCCATCACCATTTGCATTCAAACCTATGAAAAAATATATACATCAAATAATTAGTGGAGAGATATGTAACGGGTCAGAGGGAATGTTTAATAAATCCCAATTTAAGTACTTTAAGCCTGAACTATACTGCAGGACTTCTTTATTATGCGATAGACCTAACGTGCTTAGAGGTACCAAAAGAACTGACTTCCTCCCACAGGGGATGCGGTGGCCAAGACCCTTTCCAAAGGAACTGTAGAGTGGGGGAGGAAATATGTTTCCGTTACAGATATATCGATGAAAGATAAATGCACGATTAATCATCATCAGTGCTAATATATAGTGTATAAGTTTAAATCCGCTGTTTTTTAGGCAAAAGAAAGTCTTTTTTTTTGCAAAAAATAAAATAAACTTTATTCAAAGTATTTTCCCTCGCTTGCTATACATTTTCCCCATCTCTCGGGCAATTTTTGTATACCACGCCAAAAAAAGTCTTTATCTTTCGATGCAAACCACGCGTCAAGCCACGCGTGACCCATCGACGAAAACAGGTGGTAATCAGAAGGCGCCAGGTCTGGTGAATAAGCGGGATGAGGTAGCACCTCCCAGTTG
>JAUESI010000001.1:139587-150289 GCA_032275145.1 Synergus laeviventris
ATAAGCAAAATAAATTTTTTTGACAAAATGGCGGTTTCTCAAAAAAAAAATCGATTTTTGACCAAAATTTCGGCCTTTAATTGTTTATAAAAAAAAAAATATTTATCGGTGATGAAAAATCTTCGATTAATTGTAATGTATAGGCAACTAATGTTAAACTAATGTTAAAATAATATTATAAAGTATAGTTAACTAATGTTAAAGTAATACTAAAGTATTGTTAAAGTAATTTAAAAATAATGTTAAAGTAATATTAAAGTATATTTAACTAATGTTAAAATATAGTTAACTGTTGTTAAACTAATGTTAAAGTATAGTTGAATAATGTGGGAGTAGGCGAGTAAAAATAGGTTTGGACTTGCATGAAAATGTCTAATATGACGTCATCTTTCTCAGAATTCTAGGTAACTTGACACACACATTGTTTCTCAAGAGTGGGGGATGCATCCTGTTTGGACTTGCATGAAAATATTTAATATGACCTCATTTCTCAGAATAAACAATAAATTTATACAATAATTTCTTTTTATTAAACAGTTGAAATATCTATATTAAAATAAAAAGTATTCTATATTTACCTACACTTATACAATATAAAACTCATTCACTGTCTACATCCATCCTTTCATTTTCTAAATTTTGTAATGACTCCACGCTAGGGTATCTGCAGTGCCTGACAATAAGTATCGCTTGTCATCGAAGGGGCTTAAGGCCACCTTTAACTGTTTAATAGTTTCTAATTTGTGAAGCTTCTAATCTGAGTTGAAATATTTCTCAAACAATCAGTGTAATCGTCAAAACTTATATTCTTCTTCATTACGCCCGCTTTTACACCTTTAGCTTTCGATAGAGGTAGCTAATATTGATCAACTGCTAGAGGCTATGTGCGGTTCTGTTATCATATACTATAATAGCCTATCATGAGGCTTTTTTTCGCTTTTTATGGTTCCTAGTTTTCCATATTTCTTATAATATATTTTGATTAAATGAAACAAAGACTGTTATAACCGTTTCTTTGTAAAAATAAAGTTCCATTCTTCGTTTTTCATTTGTAGTTATTTATTTATTGATAGTTTAGAGACATTTCCTTGACTTAATTAACCAATACTAATATGTAAATCGCATTTTTATGACTTGTTTCACTTTTTGGAGGGAAACATTATTGAAACCTTAATCGCTTTTATAATAATTCCCTATCATTGAAACTTGTCTAAATGTCAGGGATATGTCAGGGAAATTGAAAAATTCAATCTTGTGACCACCCTGATTTGGTATTTTTGCACTCAATTTGGAGACTTCGACAAGGCTGCATTCAAAACGCGGTGCCTTGTTCATCAGGATTTTTCTTCGCAACCGGAACTTGACATGCGTTCTTTCGATGAAATGTGGAAAACGGTTTTATTTGACAGATACCCGGATGGCAATGCCAAATATCCACAATTAACGAAATTGGTAGGATACATTCAATCTTTGCCACATTCAAATGCTGCTGTAGAAAGGTCTTTCTCCATATAACCCTCCACCTCTGGACCTTCGATATCAAGACATTCATTAACACCAACAATGCCGTCACCAGCATCGCTATCCGTGGATTTGGATTCAAATTCAAAGTCAATGAGCTCTTGGCTCGATGCTTTAATCAGCAGTTTCAACGATTCAGTCAGAGCTGTCTCAGTCAAGAATTGATAATGCTTTCAAGCATATCAAATATCGTTCGAAGGTAATACAACTAAAAATATTCCTACTTTTTCTAGTAAAGAAGCGTTTTATAGTGACATATAGTAAAGTAGCACCACGTTAAATCTGCTATTTGCAATATAGTATTTTTAACAATAATAATTTTTTTCTGTAGGATCCTATCTAATGCTATTATGTTTATGATTGCCAAAGATAATATGCCTTTTAGAAAACGACCACTAAATACATGGAAGAAAAATACAACTATCTATCATCAAGTATAAAGGATATACTAGAAACCCTTTATCTTTTTTCGCTCATAAATGATCTTTGGACCGATGTACTTAACAATGTGTGTTACTTAGGCGTACCAGCACATTATGAAATTGAAAGTGAACTGCGATCGACGACGATAGGTGTAACTGAAAGAAAAACAAGGTTGTTATAATGTTAACACACAATGGAGAAAACATTGTAAAACAGTTCACGATACATTAGGGCCCAATAAACATCTTCCATACTACGCTCACATGAGAAATTTGGTAGCAACCACTCCACCAGTATCAAGGACTTTGAAGATGCAACAGTTCTGGTGACAAAAATAAAACAATTGTGACTTTCTTTAAAATATCTTCAATTTCTGCCAGTGAACTACAAAAATGCAATGTCCTTAAATTAATCTATATTATACATAGTGTGTTAGTACTGGCGCGTTGGAATGCCGCATACTATTTGTGAGAACGTTTTATTCTCTTAGCGGAAATAGTTGGGTCAATTTTTTTGAAAATTCTAGACTTATCTCCAATGTTGACTGCATCTGAACTACAACTGGCAAAAGAAATTCTGGAAGTATTACGACCAATTGAACAAGTGACAAAAGAATTGTTTGGAGAAAAGTATGTGACGATGTGCAAAATAATTCCAATGATGTACTACCTAAGGAAGAAAGTTGAATCGCTTGGTACATCTCTGCAATCGCCAACTGCACGAGGTTAGCTAGATCGACTGCCATTTCAAATTACGAAAAGATTTGGAAGCATATCTACCAATCGAGTTTTTGCAGTTTCGACAATCCTAGATCCTCGATTGAAGAGACTGCATTTTCTGCAGAACGAGCACTTACCTTGTGCACAATCAGTCAATTACATTGCTAAACTTATGAGAGAGTCTGATCAAATGAACATGTCTACCGTTGATGAAACGATAACTAAAGAAAATATCGACAACTCGCAAAACTAAAAGAAAATACTTAGCAAAATTGCAAAAAAACACTTACCCATGACTGCAACGTCGGCACCTTAGAAAAGACTATTTTCTCGAGTTGAAAATATGTACATATTCTTAATAAATACAGAAATCGACTTTCATTATGTCATTTACAGCATTCAATTTTTTGGAATTTGTTAACAGCAGAAGAATGGCAATTGGACGACTGAATATTTGCATTTAATTACTGTCTTTTCTTATTTACAAATCGCAACTTAGTCTAAATCTTATCTTTTATTGATAAATTACTTACAATCATAAAATAGTATAACACGTTGTCAATTTATCCGTTTGTAAAATTCAAAAACTTACAACATTGTACATAATTTTTTTCTCGATAAATCAGTAAAATACAGGTCGTCTTATTTCCTTATTTAAAAGGCAATTACCATATACTCATAATAATAATATAACCACTAAATCTCATTCAAATTCAAATTAAAGAATTTTCATCCAATCGAGACAATTTCAAATCGTTATAGATAATTTTACAAACTGAATCTGTATAATAAACTACCAAATTCGAAGATGTAATTTTAAATTAATTTATTGGCTTAATGGGTCTTAGATTCATGATCTAACCTCAAAATTTCTATTTCGAAATTTTAATCAGCAAATATTATAATTAGATATACTTTCGCTCTGTAGCACTGTTCACTTTTTTTATAAAAATATGAATACAGAGCAATAAAATGTATAATTGTAATCCTTTTTACGTAAAATAAAGAGATTACATTTCGAAGTTAGGTTTCGAATTCCTCGTTTTGAGGGAAAAAGATTCAAACTAAAATTTTTTTCGTTCTAGCAGACTACACCTGAAAAAAACATAACCTTAAAGTCGAAGCATATAAGAAATAAAAAATTGGATGAAATATTAAAATCGCCAATTTCTTGAATTTATTTTATATGAGGATAGAAGGGTTCAAGAGAGGGGACCGAGATATATACACTGCCGAAGTTTTCCCATCGGCAATCGTGCATCTTCGAGTTTTCAGATTCAGAAAAGGAGAAATCGACTGCGCGCGCAATTATAGTCACGTGCTCTGAGCTCCCACCTTTTTCACACTGATTCCGAGCTTTGATTTGAAAAAGGTAACTCGTATCAGATCTGGGATCACTGCCAACGGCGCCCGCGTGCGCAATATGCAACTATACCCCACTCGTTACACAATATACTTATTATATCACTCAAAAATATAATATTTTATTGAAAAACGCATTCTATTATTCTTCACAATTCTACTAAATAATTAATATGTTATAAAAATACTATTATTTTTTAAAAAATAATGTAAAATTTAGTTGCCTGAGAAATTGAACAATTTTTTTGGATCGATTCTTGCTAGGTCGATACTTTGGGTTCTTTTTTTTTTAGGTACATCGATTCTGCAGGAACGATTTCAAGATCGTTGCAAGCATCGATTATTTTTAAAGAATCGAACATCCCTAAATTCCTTTTAAACGAATCCAGGAAAGTGATAACCCCCGATATTCAGCTTGGAGTGGTCAATATATATTTTATTTATATTTTTTACTTCCGACTTTGTTATTTCACCCTCTCTCTTTTGGCATTCCCGCATACCTATTTCTCCCACTCCTTCCCTTGGTTAACCTAACGTTTCAAAATGTATTTATTATAACTTTATCATTAATAACGAGGAAAAACACTCAACAAATGATCACAAAAATATAAATCCCGAGATCGAATTCACGTCTAGTTTTTGTATTTCCATATGGTTTTTGTTTTGGAAATTTTATTTGAACATAAGTACTACAAGGACTGATGAAAATGTTTCAAAAAGTTGGTATTCCAGTATTAATTAATCCGAACCTCGATACTATTTTTCGTACTTTATTTAGGATTCTAATGAGATCCTAATGGACTTTTTTTATTACTCGAGTGTTCAACTTTTTTTATTTAACTGAAATGACAGTACTCTATAGATATTCTTATCAAAATAAAAAGGTATTTCATTATTAAGCAGATTTAATAATTTCTTCTTTGAGCATGGTGAAGTATTCTTGGATTGACAAGATGTGTGTAAATTAAAAATGTTGTAATCAGCTTCGGATTCCATTTCCTCACTTTCGGAAGTGCTGTCATCGCTATTATCTTTTTCTCTTATCTTGTTTGCTGTGTAAATAAATCAAAATAATACATGTTACCAAAAAAAAAAAGTTTTGAAGTTTATACAATTTTTAAGTATATACCAAAATAATACATACCAAAATTTGTATTCTGGATCAAAGTCATGTATTGACCTATGACATTATTCTTTGGCTCTTTTTCTAGTACTAAAATCCAATAAAATATTAATTCACATATGGAGAATTTATATATTTTTTATGAAAAACGCATGTTTTGGTTAATATAAAAATAACCTACTTGACTTTCCTAGTACATCAGCATTCACATAATCCTTCGTCATTACTGCGATAACAAACTGAAAAGAATATTTATCTATAATAATTATATCCAACCTGATATATAAATATTTATTTTAAATCTATAAGAAAAAATGTCACAAAAATGGTTCTCCTACCGCAAAAAGTGGTAAAAAGTGGAATTAGATTATCAAAAGCTAAACAATTTCTTGAAAAATAATTTTAATCACATTTTTCTTCAAAGATAAATAGAACTCGTCATACAAACCTTGATGTGCTTTTCATCTTCGTAACCACTTTTGTTCATAATGATTTTCCGTAACTATAGAAATTTCCCTTTGAGCATATTTTATCTTAATCTATTTCACATTATTGAATTCATCTTCAATTTTTGTTTTAAATAAAAATCCGAAGTCTAAACTTTGTGGCAAAAATAATACGTTAATTTTGAAAATAAATTTTTACCAGAAGATTAGAGAAATTTAACGTGTACCATATGAAGGCTGATGAAGATTGAAGACCAACTTGAACATTTCTACTTCTCAAAAATATATACATTTTTGATACTCTTTTTTTTATACATTAGTTACATTAAAATAACCAGAATCAGCTAGTTAAGCGAGTTTTTTATAATATCCCTAAAATCGCCGTAAATTCTTCAAAATATTGAAACTTTACGTTTTTACACTTATTATTTATTAAAATAATATTCACCTAATTTCTCGTTATTGGGTTCGGGCACGAGAGAAGAAGCAAAGATTTTTCTTAAAACGTTACACTTTATTCACTTTAAATGACCCTCGTACATATTCAATCTATTTTACTCGCTCTCATTCAAGTGTTAACAATGGACTTTTAACTAAACCTATCTTTGGTTTTATAATAATTTTCCTATTACCTGTGAATACTCTTACTTCATTACTCTCCGCATTTACCTCAAAACTAAATCTATTCGTAGAAATGAACCGCGTATGCAGCGCAATATAGAAATTTAATCTATTAATATATTATTATATTTTTTATTATATAATTATCGCACTTACTTATCGTAGAAGAAATCCACTTACACGTAGTTTACAACAGTCAAGCAGTAACAACGTTTATCATCGGCAAGTTTTCCAATCGTTCATTCCAAAAAGCATCGCTTCCTTCTTTTGTTTCTTCGAATCCATTGCTGGGACCGCTGGGACTGAGTATTTGTAGGTTAAGTAACATGTGATTTCCCAGGACTGTTTTAGTCAAAGAAATTCATTTTAAAATATAAAAAAGTTCGAGTGCTCCACGAGTTTTAAATACTAATTGGCTGTAAAAATACTTTTTGGGTATCGACAACTGCCCTTTGCATTTAATTTTTTAATTTTTATGAAGTGTAAACTAGCCGCTATTTTTCTTTTAAAAAGACTTTTATATAAAAAATTGTAAATTTTTGTGAACGATGCATTTAATTACGTTGAAAAACTATCGTTTCGGATTTTTTTTAGTATTTTTGCTGATAAAAATTATGATAGATTTTAATTTAGTGGACTTGATTGCTTTAAAAATGTAATTAATTAAATATTTCAGAATATGGAACATCCGCAGCAGGATTGACGAGAACAGACGCATGCTGTTGTACAATTCGTTTAAGAAACACAGAGCGAAAAAAGTGTGGTTGATCTGATTCCTTTGAATTGGCTGAACGAGAATGAAAACTCTTGTTCCTATCCGAAGATAAAACAATATAAACATCTGGAGAAATGGGTTCGCCAGTGCAAAAATCCGGAAGCCTCTTGGCTCCAGGAGCAAGAAATAGTTATAATCAAAAAGTGCGGTAGGTAATTAAACATGACAGATAATTAATCAACTGTCTTAAAAATAATGTAAGCATATTATCGAATTCATGTAATTGAACACAATTTACTTTATTTTATAGCATCTTATGAAAAAGGATTAAAACGTATAGAGCGATATTTGAATTCTCTAGATCCTGGCAGCACAACTGCAACAGAAGGATTTGATGATGCTCCAACAAAGCAATACGTTTCCAACATTCTCCGACGAAAAACAACTGCAGATGCATGTCAAAGTGGTAAATTTGAATGATGTAGTAAAAACTTCTTCAATAAGTATAAGTTTTTTGGGTGCTAGCTTCTTACATTAAAGTAATCTAAGGTCTACACCCTACATACGGTCAACTTGTGCAAATAAGGATACACTTATAATAATTATTTCTTCTAAGAAAATGAATTGATTCTATATTTCATTGAGCACGTAGGAGATACATTTTGCTTTAAACTGAGAATTCAGCTTCTCAAAGAAATAATTCACATTAAAAACATAGTAATATTGGACTTTGACAAAAAAAACTTATTGTATTAAATATACAAAAATAAGTAATCATTATTTTCAAATGAAAATCTTTCATTATTGAAAAAGTTTATTACCATAAATATTCCCATAGTCAATTTTTTTCATCATGCAATATTTTTTAGAACCAAAGGAAAAGTGTGGTAATAAAAGAAGAAGGGAGAGCAATAACGAACAAGGTACTGTTATTAGTAGCATTGGAGTTTCCACTATTTCTTTAAACTACGAATTACAAAGTACTTATACTTAATTAAAAATAATTAAACATTGAAGCATTGGTAATTTTTATTGTAGAATCTGCTGAAATTAATGCAGCTGTATGAGATTACAGTGACAGAAATAGAAAAGGTATATGACAGCCTTAAGTACGATATAGAGCTGAAACTACAAGAGACTGAAACTAAACTGCTATTGAACTTGGGTCGCCCACTAGGAAAAGATCTGCACGAAGACTTGCAAAAATTGGAAATCACTTTGCCCATAGTAGATTACACCATTTTTGAAACATTTGATAGTGCTTTGGCGACAAATTTTGTTAAATCGATGGCCTTGGTAAACTGAAAACCTATTACATCTTTTTTATTCAAAAAACAGTTGAAGCTTTCTCATCTGGTTATATAACATGCCTAGTCTAATTAATGCTCACTTTATATGTTGAGTTGAAAATTAAAAATTTATTTATTTGATATTTTTCAACTAATTAAGAACTTGCTATCGCAAAGATGCTTTCATCATTCACTTTAAAATTTATATTTTTTAGAAGAGCGTAATGCGATCATACGGAAGGACAAAAGATAAGGTTGCGGAAGCTGTGCGTGTGATTTTACCAAAAATTATTGAACAACAAGTTCAAATTCTTTACTCTGGCGAGGGAAAAAGAAACAGTAGCAATTCAGCTAAAAAAAATGTTAGCGCAACTAACACATTTTCATGTATGAGTGGTAAGATAATTTCCGATTAGAATATACGATCATATCTAAATTGCAACGTCTTGTGCTCCAAACTAGCTATTTTTGCATGAAAGCCTTAAGCGGTTTTCGAGCTACAGAAAAAACTGTTTTTCGTAAATATTGAACAAAAAAATTTAATTGCAATACAAACTTCGAGTACGGTCGCATATTTCAAAACAAAATAATTCTATTTACAGAGGTCATCACTGACTTATTAGGAAATTCTGTCACTGCCAAAGAAATTTGCCAAAAAACAGGAAAATGGCTCAAGGGAGCTTCAGACAGAAATGGGGGTCGTCAGGCCCGAAGCTTAAATGTTAATGCGTGTTATACGTGACGTTAAGAAGAAGAAGAAAAATAGTATAAGAGCGTTAACATCATAATAAAAAGCAAATTTCATGCAGCTTTGAGTGATTAAAATTTTCTTTATTTTAAATGTTTCCAATTATATAATTTCTATTTAATAATATAAATATCAAACTATCATTATTTAATAAAATATTACTTTTCTATATCTTTTGTACACCAATGTACTGAAAAGAAGTTTACTTCACAAAACATGAATCCTCTTAAATGTGTAATAAACTTACAATGTAAGATCTTTTGCTCAGAATCATCAGAATACACTTTCTTTTAATTTCAGTCATGCATAATCTTGTGAGAAATACTTCATTGGTAGATGGAATCTTTCCAATTTTGTAGATTCTGATTTCTTCTGATCTGATTGGCTTTTCAAAAATGTTTTCAACTTTGGAGATAGCGAAGCCTTCCATAAAAAAATTGTTCAAATCTAATTCATCGGTACGAGAAACAATCCTAGTGATTTGGAAAAATTTTCCATTCCACGTAGGAAATACTGGATTCTGTCAGGAAGAGCTGCGGTGAAACGAGTGCTCAGCCGATGCGTTATCTGCGCTCGACAGAGGGCCCGTCCTTCCTCACAGATCATGAGTCCGTTGCCCTCTTTCAGGGTCACACCGCCAATCAGGGCGTTCTTAGATACGGGCCTCGACTACGCAGGGCCTATCTGGATCCGTACAAGTAAGGGGCGCGGACATAAGGCGTATAAAGGCTACATCGCGGTCTTTGTCTGCTGCACCACGAGAGCCGTGCATCTGGAGGCTGTGTCGGACTGTACGGCTGACGGCTTCTTGGCAGCCTACAAACGCTTTGCAGCTCGACGAGGAGTTTGCCAGACGCTGCGAAGCGATAACGGTACGAACTTTGTAGGTGCAGATCGAGAAATGAGGGAGATGTTCTCGGCAGCTTCACAGGAGGTGTCTATTATCCATAGATACCTCGCGGAACACCAGACCACATGGAAGTTCAACCCTCCAGCGTCACCTCAATTCGGCGGATTATGGTAGCTCTGACGCCAGCTCACTTTTTGCTTGGATCGTCAATCCATACCATACCAGAACCTTCGCTCGTGGATCAGAAACTCACTCCTTCGGAACGATGACAGCTTCTGACTCAGATGTATCAGACCTTCTGGAAGAGGTGGTCGTCTGAATATCTTCACGAGTTGCATACTCGTACTCAAGGTAGGAGACCTTGAGTTGGTCCTGCAGGAGCAAACTGCTCCTACACAATGGCGGCTAGCTCGCGTCATAGCAACGCACCCGGGCTCAGATGGTCAAGTTCGAACTGTCTCCTTGAAGACAGCTACGGGTCGTTTGACCCGTCCCGTCGTCAAACTGGTACTTCTACCAGTTTCCACGGATGCTGAAGTTCAGTCAGCTTGATACTTCTCAGGATGGGCGCATACCCTCATCGTGAGACTTTCGTCACGGTGGGCGGATCCCCACACTCTTCTACTTCAACATTGGATATTCGTGCCAAGAACGAAGGTGGGCGAATGTTCAAGATAGATTCTATCGAGACCGTGAGTACCAATGGGTTGTGTGCGTCTCTGGCTCTCTCCTCTTCCCCCCTGGTGGATCGAGTAGCTGGGCGCGGGCCGAGGGGAGAGTCCAGGTGTGTACAATCTGTCTTCGCACGTCGCTAATAATAACTTTTCTGTTATTCGTGCGGTCTGTAGTACGTGATTTTGCTTCTATACTTTTATTTTCAAGGTA
>JAUESI010000001.1:161794-181361 GCA_032275145.1 Synergus laeviventris
ATTAAAAATGTCTAAAATTAAAGTTAAAGCATATTTTCTTCAATTTTAAAAATTTTCAATTTGATATCTCAATAAATACAAAAACGTCGGTAAGGTAATTGCCATATGAGCAAATTTAAAAAACCCCGTTTTTTTCTCACAATTTTTACATTAAAAAAAAAAGAATAACGCACTGTCGTCCGTGTTTACTTTATTTACGTCTGTACAAAATACTATTTTTTTAAATGTAAAAATTGTGAGAAACAAACCAGGTTATCTAAATTTGCTCTTATGGTAAATAATACATGCCCTTCAAATAACATTTCTAGCACCTGTCGAGGATTTTTGGAACTGCAATCAGCTGTCAAACTTTGTTAAGGTAACCTATCTTTTTAGAAAACAGATTGACTGTTGAAAAAAAGTTTTAAAATAGTGCTGTCGTGTTAATTAGTAATTTCCGGCGATGACTTATTTATTGTGAATGTGAAAACGAATTAATTGAAGGGGATTAAAGTTCGATTAAAGGCAAATTTATCGCAATTTATAGATTTTGGAGAATTTTTCTCTCAGCTTGTCGAAGTTTTAAATTATTTTATTGGTAAATAAAATAATTCGGTGATATTTAACAGTATTTATTATGGAAAATGCGTCATCTAATGAGATATTTCAGGTAAATAAAAAATATATTATTAAGCGATTCTTTTGATTTTAAAAAAAGTGAGGTTGAATGTTCGGTTTTGAAAGTTTTTATAAGGTTTAGTCTTTTTATAGTTATTTTTCTTATTTTATTTACAGAGTAGTTTTTAAAGCGGTTTCAAAATTTGATATCAATATTTATTTATTATTTATAAGTGAACCCTAATTAAATACAATTAGCACAGTGACATATTTCAGGAAATTTGTAACACTTTTTAAAATTATATCAACAGGTTTTTACTAATTTTGAAAAATTTAAATTTCAAAAGGTTGTACAAATTTCGAAAGGGTTTAAAAGATTTTAAAGAATTTAAAATATTTTTAATGAAGAACGGGATTTTTCTTATTTTGATAAATTGTATTTTTTTGTAAACTGATTAGAGAATTTTTTTGCTCACAGAATCCTGAACGTAAAGCTTTGGAGGATCTGAAACTTACGGTTAAAAGTGATGGAATTAGTGTAACCGTTCCTGCTTTGGTAAAATATAATTTAATCTAATTATTAAAGATGTTGGATCGATGTTCAAAATTCGAATTCTTCATATTACTAAGTAAATTTTATGACTAGACATTTTCTCATTTTGTAGTGGTGTTGATTTTAAAATAAACTGTGAAAATATATTTATTTTTAATATCTGTTAAGCGGAATAAGGAAATGGAATTTTGAGTTAGAACTTGGATCCAATGTATTTAAAAAATTAAAATAATCTTACATTTCTCAAAAATTGTATTCTATTTAACAGGACAAATATTGGGTTGTAAAACGTTCGTTTTTACATTATGAAGCCCCATTATTGGAAGATTCAGATGGAAAAGAAATTGTTGGTGCCAAAGAACATTGGCTTGAACTCGTTGGTTACATTAACGACGATTTGCTTTGGTTACTCAAACTTCCGTATTTCAGGTAATAGATTTTTAAAACCGAAAGAATAAAAACGGAAAATAGAATCCAAGCTTTAAATTTGAATTGAATTCAATTTTAATTTATTAATAACAATAAATATTACAAATGGTTTTAGATTCTGGTCCAACGTAGTCCACAACGCAGGAATAATGGAGATGCTGATATCATTTCTGCAAGAAGCTCCACCTTATTATGCCCTAGACGATTTTCCAAGAAATCCAGAGGTTCGCGATCAACTAAACAAATTGCGTCGATACGTTCTCATGGTTTTTGCAAGACTCGTAACATTAAAAGAAAGTTCTGCCGAGCACATGAGCCAATTATTCTACGGGAATTTGGTCTACAACAATTACATTTTCACAGTTCCGATTATTCTCGACCTGTGCCAACAATATGGGAGGGACAACAAAAAAACTGCCAATAAAATTCTAAAAATCCTTTTCACATTCGGACCTCTTTACATGGAAGATTTTAAAGAGGCTGTTTCCTTTTTAATTCAGGTATAATAATCTTTTCTAATATTTTCTAGACAAGTGAAAAGAAAATTAAAATACCAGTATTTTTTCTCAGGTTTTTACGACAGTGGAGCTGAGATTTGAAAATGGACAGTCTACTTTTGCCGGTGAAGTAATGCCCTTAATGGAAAAAGATATTCCAGAAATTTCTCTCTCTAATTTGGAGGATTTAATTATCCATATTTTAGATGCGTCTTCCAATGTTGCCGTTTTCTTGGAAAATTATCCACCGGCGACAGAACTTTTCCAAACAGAGAATTTTATGACCAAGTAAATGAAATTTTTCGTGCATGATTTTATATAGGTAAACTCTACATCGTTGTTAATTCTTTTTTTTTACAGACTAGTAACAGTTTATTCAAATACAATACCTGAAATGTACAAAACGTTGGACTCCTTGGCACTTCAGGACGACACGATGCCAAAATACATCGAATTAAGATACAGACTAGACGTTAGTAGAGTTGAAATTTTGAAGCTTTACAGGACAATTATTTATAAAAATATAGAGGATATTCTAGATAAGAGGTGAACTAATTGATATCTACATTGCGATATTTTAAATATTTTATAATTTAATTTCTCCTTAAGAAATAGTTTTAATTATTTATTAATTACAGGAATACAGAGTTTGAAACCGAAGTGAAAAAGCATGCAGAAAATTACTTAGATGCCATTTCTCATGCGATTTCGGAAAAGGAATTTATCACAGATTATCATCGATTCTATCCCGTTGATGCCGACCTGGAAATTCTCTCCCAAATCTGTCTCGAGGTGTATCCTTTCAACTTGCTGAAAATCATACTTTTCAAGTCGTATGGATTAAATTAAAAAAATCTGATTCTTTATTTTTAATACAGTTTTTAAAAGTATTTTGTCCTTAAATAGGATTTTAGGGATTCGATAAAGTGCGACTTTATCCTGCAATCGATCTACGCAATGGTGATTACAGATAAGGCTGTAAAATGTGATTACAAGGAAGCTTTGGCTGGACCCAGCGGTTTGAGAATGAATTCCCCGCCCTTGGAAAATGAAGTTTCCACTTCTAAAGAACCTCCAAAGACTCAAGAACCTCCCGAAGAGAAATTAATTCGTCTTATATCCGAAGTGAAAGAAATTCTTTGCCATTTGGGCGAAGGATTTATCCAGGTACATAATATTTCTTTTTTGATTCTCACACTACATTTTTATAGGACCTTCACAAAAATTTACAAAAATTTAAATGTCGCGCAAATTAAATTTCGTATATATTTTTATTAAAATCGTACATTGTTGCAGATATGTCTGAAGCATTATAATTACGACAGTACGATGGTAATTAATGCTGTTTTGGAAGACACATTGCCTCCGGATTTGAAAGAAGTCGATTTTACGTTACCTCTCATTCCGCCCGATCCAGAGGTAAAATAATTTTTTTAATTAAAATATAATCGTCTTTAGTCTCAGCGATTAAGTTGACTAATTAATGGATTAATTAATTAAAAATAGGAAGCATCTGCTGTAGTAGATTTAGCGATAGGAGGTCAAAGACTGAACGTTTTCGATAACGATGAATTCGATGTTATGACGAACGATAACATCGACATAACAAAAGTCCACAAAGGAAAAAGGTTTGTCGTGCTTGATATTTATTTTATTTATCTGTAAATCAAATTCTAGCAATTGTTCTATTTTTTTTTTTTTTTTGTTAGGAAAAGCAAGTATAAAAGCTTGAACGAAATGTTGAACGACAAGACGGAAACACGAGCACTCGATCACATTTACAGTAAATATAATCTCATTTCTGACGAGTATGATGATGAGTACGATGACACTTATGATAGTCAAGATGTTGGGGAAAGTGCCCAGGACGATGCTTTGGAAATGGACAGACCTTTCACAACCCCCAGAGTTTGTATTTTCCTAAAAAAAATATATAAAGCATTTTATATTATAATATCGATAATAATTATAATTTATATTTTAAAATTTCAGGTTCTGCTCAGGAAGGAAAAAGTCGAAGAGACCTATGAAGAAGAAGGTTACGAGGATTTCCAGGAAACGCAGAAAAATCCTGATCATTTTTTACAAAACCCGGCCGAATTACGAGAAAAGGCAGAGCAGCGAAGGCTTTCGAAACGGGGAGCAAAAGGTCCTCCACAACGCGACGTAGTTGGTAAGTTTTTAATATATATTTATTTTATTTTATTTCACTTCTCAGAAAGAACTCAAGACTCTTTAGAAAATTTTATTAAATACACTTTGGTAATTACAGGCAATCCGAAGGGCCAAGGACAAGATAAAAACGTCGTTGTGAACAGAGAACAGAAAAATACGAACAAATCAGCAAGAGCAAATCACAATCGTCGAGTTGGATCTTCTTGGAAAAAAAGACAAGGAATGATTCCTTCTTAATTTATTTAACAATCACTTGCACAAATTAGCCAAAATAAAAACGCCAATAGAAATAGAACATGTCTTAAAAAATATTTGCACCCAAAAAAAAACGAATATTCAAATATAAAAATAACATTTAACTTCGGTCGTTAAACACCAGTTTCAAGATTCTTACAATAAAATACAGTTTTAAATTATAATTCCTAATTATTTTGAATCGTCTTTGACGATCGTTAGACCTTTTATTCGATTCACTTGTGTCGAGATTAATTGCTGAAATTCCTCATCTGAAATTTTCGCTGTATTAACAGAATTCGATGGCATTAAAAGCGTGAAAGTTTCTGTCATACTTCCATAGTGCTCGAGTTGAATCATAATTAAGGCGTGAACACTAGGTTTGATATAATCGAGTCTCTTATTAAGAAAGGTTTGGAGTTCCTGAAGTAGTTCAAAGTGGAAATTTTTCAGTTTCTTTGCGGCAGATTCTTCCAGGTCCCGTACACGTTCCAGTTTCGCTACATGGTGCGCCGTTCTGTCCTTTTTTTCCTGGAGCTTTTTGACTCGTAAGTAAGGCAATCTCCAGTTCATTACGAGCTCTTCTCGTTTCGCTAATTCGGCCGCGATTATCGAAAACTCGTCCCGAAGTTTTTTGAGGGGTTCGATGAAGGTTTTCTCGCAGTGGACGATCATTTGCTGAACGCTCTTGCCAACCTGAAAGAAATCTATGATTAATATTAGAGAATTAAATTGAATCTTCAAAACATAAATTTTTTTAAGCACCTGAGTGGTGATGGAATGATATTCCTCAACTATTTTCCGAAAATCAGAGCTTACGTGAACGAGGTCGTAATTACTTAAATTCGTGGTGAGATACTGATCTGCTTCGTCCAAACTTCCGATTGCTGATAAATACTTTTTCATCTCCTTTATCAGTTTTCTGACCGAGTCTTCGATGCTGAAAATTACAAAATACTTCCTTGTAATTAATTTTTTAACTCCACGTATCGTTTTTAATAATAAATAAATGGTGTTTTTTTTATCTTACTAGATTAATTTTTGCACTGCAAAATCCAGATCTGAGTCATCGGTGGCAGAAATAAGTGGAGCTGCAGAACTTGGCCTCTGAGTTAGCGTAAGAAAATTTTTTTTGTGGGAAATCCTGAAAAAATTCAGATCTTAATTTTAAAATATTATTTTAGTTATTATTTCAGATTATAAATATAAATCTGCGGCTTTTTTAAAAATATTTTTCAAGTGCTTATGACTTTTTAAAATTTTTTTCAGTGTTTTAAATACTTTTTTAATTTAATTTAATTATAAAATTGTTTAAATCCCTTGAAGTCTATATAATTCTTTTAAACTCTTAAAAATAAGTTTAACATCCCCTAGAGTCCCCCGTAAAAGACATTATCCTTAATTTTAATTAAATATTAATATCTAAATATTCATTGATAAATAAGAAAATAAATAACATTTAAAATAATATTTACCAAGTCATTTTGAAAATCACAAAATCCTAACCACACTTATCGCACAACCCGTGAAACACAATAAAGCACTTTAGAAAAGAGAATTTAAATTGAAATGCGATTTTTAAATAGCAAAATTAATCAATTTTCATCACTCGTACTATTTAATAAGCGAAATTAACAAATTTTGACATAAATTTGACACCTGTCAAATTTTTAGGTTCGATTGTTTGAGTTCCAAACTAGAGAAAAATTAATCGACAAGTGCATAAAACATCTTCATTTCCGAAAAATTACATTTTGAAATGTTTTGATATACGTTTGAATAATTTTACTCAAATATCAGAGTAAATAACAGATAAATAAAAAAAGAAGACTTTTATTAAAGAAATTAGAGATTCAAATTTTTTCCACCAGATGGCGAAGTTTTTCGTCATGTGATTAAATATGGCGTTCTATTCACTTCCTTTGTCTGTAGTTTATTTCCGTCCGCCGGGGCAACAATTGAAAAGATTGAAAAGGTTAGAATTTACATATTTTAATTAAAGAATAATGTCGCTTATGAAAAATTGAGTTTTCATTAATGTTATTAAAACGTAGAAATTAAATTCTTCGCGTGAAAATACTTTCCAAGATATTTTTATTCAAAATGCAATTGCAAAATTAATAAATTCGAGATGATGACACATGTTATTGACAGCTGGTCATTTTTTTATTATGCCAAGTTGTTCAAGTTAGTAAATTACAATTGTTTTTTGTTTCAATTTCATCCAAAATTTGTATATTTCAAAACAAATTATTTAAGTATTGTTGCAGTAAAATCTAATATTAAAGGAAATGTGAGGCTAGAGTTTTTGTTCCTTTTCAAGTCGAATTTCTATTTTTATTTTTGTATTTTTAGTCCTGTTCAATTTCTTCTACACTTCTCATCGAGGTATCTTTTTATTATATTTTATTTAAATTCAAATTCCGCTGTAAATTTGACATTAATTATACATTTAATGGTGATGTTGAAAAAAATGAGTTTTCATATTTTAACAATACTAATTAATCAAATTTTTTCATATGGACCTAAAGTTCACGTTAAATACTCTTCACATTTATTTTAACTGTGGAGCAAGGACATTTTATTACAGAAAAAAAGTTA
Organism: Synergus laeviventris; assembly: GCA_032275145.1. Classification (NCBI taxonomy): domain Eukaryota; kingdom Metazoa; phylum Arthropoda; class Insecta; order Hymenoptera; family Cynipidae; genus Synergus; species Synergus laeviventris. The sequence goes on from JAUESI010000001.1 coordinate 168,881, forward strand.
TGCAATCAATTTAACTCAGGGCAAAGATGTTATTTTTTCAGCCAATTTGCAGGCGAAAGTTATTTACAATTAGCAGATTATTAATCGAAAATAGAAAATTGTGTTCTAAGGTATAATAATAATAACGTTTAAAACAATATATATATTTTTTTAAATGTACTTCTCTTAAGATTTTTAAAAATAAATGCCTTGGAAATATAAAATACTCGCTCCAGGGTTACAAATATATTTTTTCTGAAAAGGTAATCATGACGGAGATAACATGGGAAGAAAAATACAAACTAATTACTCGAAACCTGGCCGAGTGGTTGGGAGACGAAAAGTTGAAAACTATTCTGAAACAACGTGATCTTAAAATTTACTGGGGAACTGCAACGACCGGAAAACCTCACATCGGATATTTTACACCGATGTCGAAGATCGCAGATTTTTTAAGAGCCGGAGTCGAAGTTACAATTCTTTTCGCTGATCTTCATGCCTATTTGGACAATATGAAAGCTCCCTGGGATCTACTGCAACTTCGAACTCAATATTACGAGGCAGTAATTAAATCGATGCTAAAGTCGATCAACGTTCCCTTGGATAAATTGAAATTCGTTCAGGGAACCGATTATCAGTTGTCCAAGTACGAAAACTTCAAAATAAAAATTTTACCAACTCATTCAACGTCTTATCAGATAATTTATTTATTTTTTCATTTACAGAGAATATTCTTTGGACCTTTACCGCTTAAGTTCGGTTGTAACCGAACACGATGCAAAAAAAGCTGGAGCCGAAGTCGTGAAACAAATTGCAAACCCACTTCTTTCCGGTTTACTGTATCCGAATCTGCAAGCTTTAGATGAAGAATACTTGAAAGTTGACGCACAATTCGGAGGAGTCGATCAAAGGAAAATTTTCACGTTTTCGGAAAAATATTTGCCGGCTTTGGGTTACGAGAAAAGAATCCATTTGATGAATCCAATGAGTAATGAGATTTTTTTAATCAAATCCACATTTTCAAAGTGGTTTTAATGTCTTTTAATAACCTGAGGAATTTTTTTTATAGTTCCAGGGCTCGCGGGAGCAAAAATGTCTTCCTCAGAAGACGATTCCAAAATCGATCTTCTCGACAACGCAGCATCCGTGAAAAAGAAGTTGAAGAAGGCTTTTTGTGAGCCGGGAAACGTGACTGATAACGGACTTTTGTCTTTCTCCAAACACGTTTTATTCCCTTTGATGAAGGAGGGCGAATCTTACTTAGTTCCAAGAGCTGCTGAATTCGGTATTAACGACGAAGAATTATTTACATAGATTTTTAATAGCCTGGATTTTATTTGAAATTTCTAAAATCAAGAATATTTTTATTTCCAGGTGGAGATGTATGTTTCCCAACTTTTGAGGAGCTTGAAGCTTCATTCAAGAAGGAGGAAATTCACCCTGGGGATCTGAAAGCTGCCGTAGAAATTTATATTAACAAACTTCTTGATCCGATCAGGAAGGAATTTAACGAAGATCCAAAATTGAAGGCTCTGAGCACTAAAGCTTACGCTGCGCCTCCAAAGCAAAGTATATAATTTTAAAAATAATTATACAAACAAAATTAGAGTACATTTCTCAAGACTTGATTATTTTCAGAGCCAGTGGATGAAATTGTTCCGTCTAGGCTAGACATTCGAGTAGGAAAAATCGTGGAAGTCGAAAGGCATCCGGACGCAGATTCATTGTACGTGGAAAAAATTGACGTAGGAGATTCAACAGGTCCGAGAACAATTGTCAGTGGCCTTGTGAATTTCGTACCAATCGAGGAAATGAAGGACAGAATGGTTGTGATTTTGGCCAATTTAAAACCGGCGAATCTGCGTGGGATTCAATCTCATGGAATGGTTCTTTGTGCCTCTGTGTAAGAACACATAACTTGATTTTTTACAAATTTAAAAACCTTTCCTAATATGTGAAAGCTTCTAATTTGTTTCTAATTTATTTATCTTTTAATCAGCGATGAACCGACAAAAGCTGTGGAACCCTTGAGGCCTCCAGCAGGAAGTCTTCCCGGGGAAAAAGTAGTCATTGAAGGTTACGAGACCGGAAGTCCCGACGAAGTTCTCAACCCTAAGAAAAAAGTCTGGGAGAAATTACAGGCGGATCTCGTCGTAAACGGAAGTGGGGAAGCCAGTTGGAGTGGAAATCCCCTACTCACATCGTCATCTTCTGGGAAAATAACGACAGACAGTTTGAAAAACGTCCCTATTAAGTAATTTTCAACAAAGCACTTTTCTACAATTTAAATTACCTGCAAATGCATTTCAATTTCTTATTTATAGATAGTTTTATAGCCTCTTCATTGCATTTTTCACTTATGTTATTGGCTGCAGAACAAATGAGTATCGACCAAAAAAGTCTGTACTCACTAAAAAATAAAAATAGTTATTTAATATTATAGAGGTTATTAATAATAAGTATCCCGTCTGTCTTAAATTTAGTATTTTTTATTAATTACTATAAAAGAACTGAAAACTTCGTTTATTCGTAATCGTAAAACACAAAAATTTTGTTCCACACGGTCAAAATTTTCCTTAAATAAATCTACAAATGTTGCTCAATTCTTCCTATAATCTTCATAAAATTTCTTTAAATATAATAATTTAGAATTTTCGAATAATAAAAAATCCCTGCAGAATAAATAGAATAGAATCTAATAAACTAGGCTATACATTTATCTCCAATTTCGGGATTTTAAACTTCATTATGATTAATAAATATTCACTTTTTATTTCATATTTAATCAACGTTAAATATTAATGTGAATAAATCATAATACGCTGAAAAATTGTCTAGGTATATACAAAGATATGCAAAACTTCTAGAAAGTAATGAAAACTAAATAAATATTTTTTTTTTGGATTTCCATCCATATGTGTTAAAAAGAAATCGAATAAAATAAACAAATCAAGGTGATAAGATACACCTTTTTAAAAACTGAACGCGAACATAAATGTGGAAATAAAAGCATTAAAGTTTGCTCTTCAGCTGTCTTTCTGCACTAAAACAGGTTAATTCACTCCAATTGCTTACTAGCTATCTTTTCTCCTTATTCAGATTCAGCTCCCGAAGACTGTTGAACAGGAAGAGGAGAGGGTATAACCAGTTCCTCTTCCTCAACCTCCGCCTCCTCTGCGAGAACATATTCCTCCCCTTCTTGCACTTCCTCCTCCCTCGCAGGTTCCGGAGTCTGTTGTATTTCCGTGCCGTGTTGTTTCAAGTGATCCTTAAGGGCAAAAGCTCTTCCATAAGAAGCTCCACAAATATAGCAACTGAATTTGAGATTGTTGTCTTTTTTGTGCGTTTCAATATGCGCTCGAACGGCATAAAGCGAGGCAAAGGGTCGCGAACATTCGGTACAGTGGAAGGGTTTCGTGTGACTGTTTTTGTGACCAGCGAGTTGAACCCGGGTTTTGAAAGTTTTGGGACAATAGGGGCAAGTGTAGGCCCGAACGTCTCCGTGGGTAAGAAGATGGTGATTGTAGACCGAAGAGGCCTTAAAACGCTTTCCACAATGTTGACAGGCGTAGGGACGAACTCCAGTGTGAGTTCTCATATGAAGAGTGAGGCAGTAGGAGACTCTGAAAGTTTTTCCACAGACCTGAAAAAATTAATTAAGGGAATTAGTACATTAAGAGATTTAATTCAGAAAGTTTTATTTTTATTTTAAAAAATTGTGCTAGTTTTCAAATTTAAATGTAATTCCAAACTATAAGAATAAAAGAAGATTTAAATTACTTCGCAGCCGTGAGGTTTTTCCCCTGTATGAATCCTTTCATGCTTCACTTTTTCATGCGGTCTGGTAAATCTTCTACCGCAATGTTGGCACTGATACGGCTTCTGACTCTGAATCTCGGCCGATTCAGCATCTGTCATCGTATTCGTCGTCGATCCCGTCAAAGTGGAAGTCGTCATTAAATCTCCGATCGGGGTTGGCGATTGCGACTGATTAGATTCCATATGAACTGCAGCATGCATCGCCAAACTGTCAGCAGAATCAAATTTCCGGTTGCAAACCGTACAAGTGACAGAATCACCAGTGTGTAGGGCCATGTGCACAGCTCGATAAGATTCCGAGAATGTCTTTCCTAAAAACAATAGAAAAAAAGATCAATAAGATAATAAGTTAAGTTTTGCACCACAACGAAAAATATCTAATTTTAATATTTGCGGAGTAAAATGAAGAATTGGAATTTTGAAGCTAGAACTTGGATCTAACACATTGAGAGATTCTTACCACACTCGAAGCAAGTAAAAGTCGCATTATGAGTTCCTTCCGGTGCCTCCACGTGTCTTGTTCGAACAGGTGCGTGCATTCTAGAATGCAGTCTCAAACTTTTATGAGACGAGAATTCGGTTCCACAAACTGTACAGATAAAAGTTCTTCTGCTTTCATCGGTCTCGTGAACTTTCATGTGAACTTGCAAGGCCTTCGCATTCAGGAAAGCCAGATCGCAAACAGTACAATGTTGGGTTCCTCTTTTGCAAGTGTGCAGTTCAATTTGCGATAATTTCGCAAATTGTTCCAAACATTGGCTGCAACGGTAAACTCGAGCCGCTGCTGCAGTTGGAGCTTCCTTTTTCTCTCTCACCTAAAGACAAGTTAATATTTACTTGTTCAAATTAAAATTTCACGGCATAATCTCAGAAGGACTTCAATTTTACTTGAACATATAATCTAAACTGAAGTCTATTCCTACCTTAACGCCCTCGGCGTTCGAGAAGAATTTCTCAATCATTGAAGATTTTGTCGTCGTGACTGGTGGCGGATCCCAAAATCTCTCTATCTGAACAACTTTTCTGGTGTAAAGTCGACCTTCGCTATCGATGCATTCTTCGGTTCGGAGAGTGTTCATCGCTTGACGAGGACGCTTAAAACCTTTGGAATTTGTTTCCTCGACCTGGTTCGACGTGTGCGGAGTTGTCAATTCTTCGTATTGCTGTTCTGCCATTTCCAAAACCACTTCCTGACCATCGTGGAATTGCTTTATGTGATCGAGAACTGAATTGAAACTCATCGAACAGCTACTGCAACTGTAGAGAGAATCTGATTCCTGTGTGAAAAAAAAAAAAATTTTATTTCGTAAAAAAATAGAGGAGAAGCTATTAATTAATTCGTTAATAATAAGGAAATGAAGAGGAAAATATTATTACCAGCATGCTTGGATGTCACGTGCAAAAAAATTGAAAAATTCTGTTACCTTCTCCCGTTTTACCTCACACAACTCATCCTTGACTCTCATGAATCTCGCCTCGTCCAATTCCTGGACATTAATGTGATCCATGCTAATCAAAGTGGTCTCCTCATCGTTCAGAATTTCTGATCCATCGGGCAAAATTGCTATCACGTTCTTCTCCATCAATTTTTCCTCCTCAGTTGAATTCGGAATTTCCATTAGTGGATCGGGGGTTCGGGATTTCCTAACTTTATTGTCTATCTTCACGAACACTTTTTCGATCTTCGTTTGCACTTGTGACTCCGATCGGATTTTTGGCAGCTGGTTTACTTTTACTGAAAAAAAAAAAGAAAACACGTCGAGAATCCAACCCTTCATTCAAATTAACGCTCTAAAATCCCTATAATTTTTTTGTGATATCTAAGATAATTTTCGAAAATAGTTTCGTACCTGGTTCTTCAACCTGAATGGATCGCTCCCCACAAATCGACTTGACTTCGTTGTCCTCGGCGTCAAAATTTTCAAAATTCTCTTCGGATTCGGCGTCGGATGGAATTTCCTTCTGAAAATTGATTCAGAATTGATGACATCGAGGAGATTAGATGAAGTGAAACAAAAATAACAAAAGAGGTTAGTAATGACAGCTGACTGCCGTGAAATCTGAAACAAATGCATTCTTGATCCTCATTTTTTTTAAATTCGATATCAATTTCTTCAATTTCTGGGGAATTCGAAATTTAGGAACTTTTACGATTTAAAAACCAAATATTATCAAAGAATTATAAGTCTGACTTAAAAATTAAAACTTTTCATTTTGCGCGAGTTCAAAACAGAAAAAAAATGCTAAATTTAATATTTTTTAAGTAAAATGAGGCAATTGAATTGTCAAAGGATTTTTTCAAAGCTGTTGAAATTTCGAATTCATTTTAATGAGAAATTATTATCCTGTAAATCTAGAATCTGAAGAATGGGAATATTAAACAATCCTGAATCATGCATATAAAAACCGATAACCAAATGAAAAACAAGCACCAGAAGGAAAAAGAAAACAACCCTGAAAAAACGGATATATATATTTTTTACCAGCAAAACCTCCACGGTTTTTAGACTGCCCCTTTTCGTCTTCTCTTTCAATTTAAATTTCTCCTCCTTCACCTCGGAATCGCTCGACTGTCCACAGAAATCCAGATGTTGAATTAAAGCCAAAACAGAATCCGATCTTTCCGAACATCCTGGACAATATAAATTGTCCGTCATGCTAAGCAAATGATATTTCAGCGACTGCGAACTCTGAAAAGTCTCTCCACAACACATCGGACAAACTAAATTCAACGACCCCATCTTCTCCGGGAAGAATGTACAAAATCAGGAATCACCAGGTGTCAAATTTGTTTAAAAAAACGTTGAGACCGAACCTTTCTCACGAGGAAGATCACAGCTCCGTCATAGCCAATCACTAATTTCACAAATATTTAGAAAATTGTTTCGTCAAAATTAAAAAATATTTAATATATATAACCATATATAATAAAATGACGTGTTTTATGCGTCAATCTAAATTCAATGTTTCATCCTCGAAGACGATAAATTGATCTGGAGCAACACCATCGTCTCTCGAAGCGAAATAAAATTCACCTAGTCTCGCAAATTATGAAAAAATGTATAAAAAAGTCTTTCTTTCGGTGAAAACTGTCATTTTCTCAAACCTGGGAAAAATCAGGAAAATGCACTTCGTCCTTGGCGACTTGCAATATTTCTTTAAACAGTTCCACTTCACCCGGCTTTTTATTCGCACTTTTTACGTATTTTTTAAACTCTTTTTTCGCGATTTATTAATTGAAATTGGAGACGAATGGAGACGAACTTCAAAGCAAACAAATGCCGAAATAACAATCATGAAGTTGGGAAAGATAAGTGAAACACGAAGTCGGCCATTTTAGTTGCGAGCGATCGTTGAAAAATTGAAGTCAAGCTAGCGACCATAAATATATTTGTTTACATCTGATATTTATCGAATTCCATGATCAAATTGTTATTATTAATTACATATTCGAAAAAGTGTAATCAATTTTTATGTTCAGAAAATGTCTTCATTTGTGAAATACGAAAAGAAATGGGCGAAGAATATATATATATAGTTTCTCAATTGACTTTAGGTGTGTTGGGCCTAAGTTCCGACCTCCAAAACTGAATTCCTGTTTATTTAACGAATATTGTAATTAAATTAATATATGTATAATTATATATAGATATTATTTCACTCTCTAGTTAAAGTTATTAAAATTTTTTATGAAAAATTCGGATCAGATAAATGGCAGAGGGCCTTAATCGTGTTGATTTATATCTGAAATTTTTTCTAATCTTTCTAATTATACTAAATTTAAAGAGAGTTTAGAATTTAAAAAGACTTTTGAAATAAAAGCGTTTTAAACTACGTCAAAAATCAACTTCAGATTACTTCAAAAACATTAAAATTGAGCGATTCTACATTTTTAATATCTTAAATTTCTATCTTAATTAATAATTGTCTGGATAAAAATAAGTCTCAATTTTTTAATCGAGGATTCTCGTTTCTTTAATAATTTTATTCGAAAACGTACAATTAGTCTCGCTTAGACGCCAATCGCTTATCTCTTTCTTCTGCGATCGTGAGTTTCACTCCCTTTCCTCTTGGTAGACTGACGAAGGGTTTGGATCCTTTGCCAATGATGAAGACGTTGTGCAATCTTAAAAAAAATCGTCAAATTAGCATCACCAAAAAGTAAGAAAATTTAAAAGGGAAAATTTTAAATAAAGAAAATTGTAATTAATTCTGGATTGTTTCATCCTTGGGTAATACGGAAAGATCATTTAATTAATCAGACAGTGACCATTTGAATGACTTTTTCTCTCGGTCACTAATAACAACGACGTCTTGGAAAATCGGCGTCGATGCTTCGATAAAACCTTTCATTTAATTTTTAATGATATTTAGCAATTTCTGTATACCTCGTGGCAAAGGTGTGACCTTGGGAATCTTTAATGTGGCAAATGTCGAAAGATCCGAGATGACGTTCTCGGCTTACGACGGTTCCAACACGACCCAAATTCCTTCCTCCGGTGATCATGCACAAGTTTCCTGTAAAAACAAAAAAAAAAATTGATTAGTGGAAAAAATTCATAAACCTGAAATTTATTTTCTGCTTTTTGTTTAAAATGTACACTTTCTGGGTAATACGGAGAGAATATAAAAATTCAATCAGTGACCATATGAAAGAATTTCTTTGCTATCGGCCCTATTTGACCAAGAAACTCAAAACAGTAGTTTTCCTGGCTTCGATAAAAGGCCACTTTTTAAATCTGATTTTGGTCAAATTAAAATGTTAGTTTATTATAAAATGCAGTGGAAAATAGTATTAAATATATAAAAGTGAAAAATATATTACCAGAATCAAATCTGATTGAATCGAGGATTTTGGAAGTTGCGATTTCCAATTGAATAGTGTCATTGACCTTGATCACTGGATCAGGGTAACGGATGGTCCTTCCGTCGTGTGTCACCAAGAAAGGAATTCCCTTGGGTCCAGTCTGAACGCGCTTTACCTTGCACAATTTGTACTAGAACAAAAAGAGAAGCAGAAACATTAATTGAATAAATCAAAGTTTATAATTTTTGTTCCAAAACTCAGTCTATAATAAAAAAATACCTTGGCTTCTTCAGCCGTGATTCGGTGGATTGTGAAACGTCCCTTGACGTCGTAGATCAATCGGAAAAATTCACCAGTCTTCTCAATGCTCACAACATCTAAAATCGGAAAGAAATCGTCAAAATTTCGTAAACTGGACATTTTATTATTTTATATAAAAAAAAAAGGAAGTGTACACTTTCTGGGTGATACGGAGAGAATATAAAAATTCAATCAGTGACCTTATGAAAGAGCAATTACATTTCTATCGGCCCAATTTTGACCAGGAAATTCACAAAAGAAATTTTCCTCGCTTCGATACAGGCCGCATTTCAACAATCAAATCCTTTTTTCATATAAAAGCATAAAGTTACACTTCGTTCAATTCTTCTAATTGAAATTGATTTTTTTTTTTTTTGGTATTCTTAGTTGAAAAAAAATAATTAAGATTCTTACCCATGAAACCAGTTGGGTAGTTGGTGTCTGTGCGGACTTTTCCATCAACCTTGATGAGCCTTTGCATACAGATTTTTGTCACTTCGCTGTTGGTCAAAGCGTACTTTAGCCTGTTGCGAAGGAAAATCACAAGGGGCAAAGATTCCCTCAATTTATGGGGACCAGTGGATGGACGCGGGGCATAAACTCCCCCCAATTTGTCCAACATCCATGCCTTCGGGGCATTGAGACGCTTCAAGTGTTTCTTTGGACCACGGGCCTAAAAATAATAAAAAGAAATGTAATTATCTCGAAAAAAAACACCAGGGTTTTCAATTTTAAATTCGTCATTTTCTTTACGGACATATATTATTTACTACAAGTGCAAATTAGTTTTGCCAACTTTATGTTTGCAATAATATTTTCCATTAAAACTAGGCCGTCTGTATGTATTATTATGAGTTGGGCAAAGTAAATTTGATCCTACGGTAATTACCACCTGTTCTCAAGGTAATAATATTCCCGTGTCCAGCTTGATTTTTCTTAACTTCATGTTTTCTATTTTAAGATAAAAATCTAAGAAACAAAGTGAGTCACAATCATTTAAAAAAATGTATGTTCGCTAATTTTAATCAAATGAATCCAATAAATACTGATGTACAAAATTCGAAGCTAACTTTTTCAATTTTTTAATCTAAAGAAAGGAATTTATAAATCAAATTTGTTGAAAATTAAAATAAAGCTAAAGCGAAACCAGGAGTTGGATTTAAATTTTAATCGATTTTATTCTTACTCATTTTGAAAAAATAATTATTTTGTATGTTTCACCTCATTTATTGAGTTTTCAAATAAATAAAAATTAACACCAGTTAATAGACCAGAATCAATTGCTAAATAATAAGAGATCAATTACCATTCTTTAATAATAAATAAAAAATTAGAACTACATTAACTCTCATCAAATTTACTTATAAACAAAGTCAAATTAAAACTTCTCAAATGCAAAAATGAAAAGTTGTAAGCACAAAATTTCACATCTGTATGTATTTTTAATAACACTTTTTACTACATTTATTAGAAAATTTCGCAATTATAAAAAATATGCTCAGGAACTCCTATTATCAGAAAAATGTGGTTATGTCAGTTAAGATGCTCGAAAGATGAGGTTAAAAAATGTACTTTTTAATTTACTTTGCACTGCACTTATCCGGAGCTTTTTTCAAAATTTGCACTATCACAAAAGTCATTTTAGACTATCTTTGTTAAATAATTAGAAACGGAAAAACTTTGGAAAGGAGAAAACTGAAGCTGAAAAGTTGAAGGTTGACACGCGAAGTATGAGTTCGTTATTTGGCCCAAAAGTCCTTATTTTCGTGAGAAATATTGATATCAAAAGCCACTTATATATTATCACTTTAAGTTTTGATCAAGGATGAATTAAAATTATTTTTTATTATCGCGATGTTGTTGGATATAAATTCAAAATTGCATTATAAACTTACCATCGTGTCTCACTGGATGGTAAAGACCGGAAAAAAGGCTTCCATATGTTTTGCCGATTTGGCCGCACTTCAAGCTAGTCGCTGGCAACGCCGGAAACCGAAACTAGTAGCGCAGGAAATTTGAAAATTGCAATACGCTAGTTTTCTTTTTATTTTAAATATACCAAAATTAAATTTTAAATTTAGATTAATTTTGATTTTTAATTGATTATTTTATCAATAATTATCATTAATTTATTCATTAACATTTTTTATGATCTTTTATAATTAAAGAGAGATATACTTATCAAATAATGCCAATATAAAAATAAGGATAGTTGTAGAAATAAATAATATTCTATATAATATTGCAACTTTTATAATGATATATATGTATTTAAAATTAAATAAGATTAGTTACAAAAATAATTTCTTTACTTAAGTATAAAAATATAATTCTTTTTTATTTCTCCGTAATTAAATCTTTGATAGTTTTGACAATATCGTCCAATAAACTAGAGGCTCCTATTCTGAATAAAGATTTATCCAACCATTCATTTCCTAATTCCTCTTTGATCAAAACCATCCACTCCAGGGCTTGAGATGCAGTTTTAATTCCACCTGCAGGTTTGAATCCCACCTTTAAATAAATAATAAATTAGTAAATTAATATCTATATCAAAATTCGATTTTTAATTTAAGATAATCTTTTATTTTACTCTGCGACCAGTTTTGCGGAAGTAATCCCGAATTGCTTGGCACATTACAATTCCAACTGGAAGTGTGGCATTAACGGTCTCTTTTCCTGTCGAGGTCTTGATAAAATCAGATCCAGCTCTCATAGCAATCATCGAAGCTTTATAAACATCTTGAATTGTGGGTAATTCTCCGACTGCGAGGATTGTTTTCATGTGTGCAGGACCACAAGATTTTTTCATAGCTGTTAATTCTATTAGAAGTTCATCCCACCTGTGGGCCAGAACTAATGATCTATTTATAACCACGTCGATTTCTGTTGCTCCAGACTCGACAGCATATTCAATTTCCCAAGTTCGAGTTTGGAGAGGGTATTGGCCCGATGGAAATCCTGCGGCAACTGTCAAAATAATTAAGAATTTGATTTTTTTAACCATTTAAAAACGGCATAATATAATTGGTTGTTATTGGTGCAGAATAATCAGAATTAAAAATTTTTAATGTTATAAGAACAAATTTTTTCCACAAAATATTACAAATACTATTATATATTTTTTTAAATTACACAATATGTAATATAAATTTATTACCACTGGCCACGGCAACATCTTGGCCATTAAATTCTCTCAGTGCGGAAACAGCATCTCGAACTCTTGCTGGATAAACGCAAATTGCTGCTGTGCGAATTGGCCCCAAATCAAAGTTCAGATCAATTGGATTCACTGCCTAAAATTAATAAAGAAAGAATAAGTTAAAATAAATTCTTAGCAGATTGTTGCTGCACAAACCGATATTTGAACATCAAATATTTTAGGATAATTCTTTTATGATAAACCTTGACAATTCTACGAGTCCCTTTAGCACTAATTGAATGCTTCCCTTGGAGCATCTGTATTTTACAATTTAATATTTTACGAGTTTATTTTACATCAGCGAAGTCCTTGAGAACCGAGTTCTATCACTCGATAGTATAGATAATAGGTACTAGACCTTTACCTGGACCCTC
>JAUESI010000001.1:181461-195427 GCA_032275145.1 Synergus laeviventris
CTTTCGCCCCCACTTTCCAATTTTGTAAATCCTACCTCTTCTGAACTCTTAACTACTTTTCTTCTAAATTCATTCCTAGCAACGTGTAACTATATCTGCTACTCCACGTTCTACTCTTATAATTTAAATATAGTACAAGTCTGGTACAAGTATTACCAAACCTTGTGAATTGCTTTATTCTCCCTACTTGCTCATCACTAAAAAACTCAACACAGATAATTACAAATTTAATTTTTAATTTAAACAATACCTTGTAACAAAGAGCTTTAACATTTATGGCTGTGTCATCACCTCCCAAAGTAGTTAAATCAATGAAGCCGATGGATTTCAACAACCAGGCAATTTTGTTACAACCTACTAAAGTTGTTGCTTTAAATATCATCCCCTTGGCCCTGTTGTTTATTGCAGCCTCGTTTAAATAAACGCACAGATCATCTGACAAAATTAATAAAAATATTAATAAGTACAAGAATAATATAAATAATACTTAATAAAATTATCCGATTATCTTTTGTTAAAATCAATTAATATAAATTTGAGGGCCAAATTCTAACATAAAAATTCGAAATCCTCATTTTACTTAACAAATATTATAACTATAGATATTTTTTCGCTCTATAGCACTATTCACTTTTTAATTAAAAATTTGCATAAAGAGCGACAAAATTTATAATTTTAGTAACTTTTTTACAAAATGATGAGACGAAAATTTGAGGCTACATTTCGAGTTTTTCGTTTTATGCTAAAAGTATTAAGGCTAACTATTTTTTCGCTCTATAGATAAACTTATATTTCAAAAAAGAGAAGCGCTGCAAGCCGAAAAAATATATAATTATAAATATTTATTAATCGATTTAATTATTCAAAGTTAGCATTTAATTCCATATTTACCTATCGAAGATTCCTCCATCATTTTCTGTTTTTCGAATATTCCAAAGCAAACAACGAAATTATTTTTATTCTTTTTTCAGCTTTTTTTTCACCTTTATCACTTCAGAGATAAAACGTTGCGTTGCATTGTTTTGACCGGAATTTCTGGAATGTAATATGTATTCAGAAAAATATATATTTGTCCTCCGCAATCCGGAAGTGACGAATTGACTGAATTTTCAGCGCGAAAAATTTAAACTTCTCTTGTAGAAAATGTGAAAGACAAATTCCCTAGCAACTTGAATTTGCATCATATCAATTATTTAAGAAAGAAGTTCGGCTGTCTTCCTGTCAATCTTCATTTAGGAAAATATAAGTTTTGAAAAGCAAAGATAATGGATGATAAAATGTGTTTGAAATCTGATTTTGAAATTCTTCACGATGATTTTGAGGAGTTGAAATCTTCTCAGAAGGCGAATGAACTAGAAGAGGCAAAAACGATCGTTGATCAAATGATCCAGAGGCTAGAAAATTTAAAACAGTCAAAATCAGAGGAAAGCAGCAGCCACTCCTTTTCTATGAGATTGCTAGGCATGAAAAATACTTTATTCTACGAACGCTCAAAAATTTTGGCTAATTTGGGAGAAGAGAATGTAGCAATGGAAATTTTGGAATTTTCTTTGGAGTCCATCCGAAGTTTTATAACAAATTTGGAAATAACCTATCTGGCATTGAAAATTATCAATCATTTTGCTTATTTGCTGATCAAGAAAGACAATTTCAAAAAGGTGAAAGTATTTATTAATTATTTTTTAATTTCTGAAATTTTTGATATGTAACAGTTACATAACAACGGTGTAACTGTTATATAATAGTTTTATAACTGTCGTATAACTGTATATAACAGCGATATAATACTTATGTAATAGTTGTGTATCATACATGTAACGCAGATGTAACATATGTGTAACGTACATGTAATAATGTCAAAAAATTAATATTGTCCCTTATTTGATGAATTTATATTCCAATTAAAGGCCAGAGAAGTTTTGGAAATTTCTGAGAAGACTTACGAAGATTTGAAAAAGGAAAAAGAAGCAATTCCTTTTTACACAAGCGAAGATCTTTTTTCTAGTCAAAGTGGTGTTATTTCTCTCCCAGCGGAAAATAGTAAAAAGCTAGAAAGATTAGTAACAAATAATTTACAAATGTTGGCATTTGTTTATAACAAACAGGAACTTCATGATTTATTTGCTGATTATCACCATCAAGTTTTGCAAAGACATTTGGATATGAAAGATGAAGATTTTGGTTTATGGGCACTCAAATCTGCAAGATTAGCTTTATATTTTGTTGGCGAGAATCGATACGAGTAATTTTTTAACATTAGAAATATATTAATCATTTTAATTAATTTTCTGAATTTAATTTTTAAAAATTAATTTTTTAGAGAGGCGAGACACCATTTGACTGCAGCTGTTTATATTTTACATAATTATGAAAAGGAGTTAAAGAACTTAGAACCTTCTAATAATTCAATTTCAAAGTAATTTAATTTAATTTCCTTATTTACCTTAGCGAAATCCTCGGATTGATATTCATTCCGAACCAATCCAAATCATTCCGGAATTTTTATCCGATATGAATCAATCCTAATTATTCCGAAAAATTCGGATAAATTCGGATTCATTCGGATTGACCGAATTCATTTCGGATTCATTCGAATTAAAGGTTCGGATTGATTTTAAATGTGTCCGGATTAAAGCGGATTGAAAACTTCCTTCGGATTAGATCGGAATGAAACTGTTTGGTTCGGATACAAATTCCGGAATGATTTGGAAAATTTCAAATTGGTTCAGAATGAATTTCAATCCAAAACTTTTGCTAGGTTAAGAAAATAATATATATTTAGATTTGAATTTTGCACTCCATAAGACAAATTTTATTGGTCAGAGTAATTTTCAGTTTTAACCGCGAAATACAAATTTTTTATTTACGTTTTTTAATTATACAATTTTTATTAAAATAATAACTTACTTTAATTTATTTTTTAGATTGAATGAGCTGCAATTTAAATTTGCGGATGTTGCAAAATGCTGGGTAAAATATGGTCTGTCTTTATTTAATCTTTCAAAAACAAATGCAGTTTCCAAATTTTGTGGAGAACCAACCCAAGCTTTGGAACACCTTTGGGTTTCTCCAATTCCTAATACAAATGATGAAAAAGAGACAATAAATATTTCACAAAATATTAGGGTTGATAATTTTTCAGATGGGAATAATATTCCTGCTAATAATAATTTTGGAGATTCTCAAAGCGCTACAGAAACAACAGGTAGAATTTTATTTTAATAGAATAAATAAAAGAATGAGAATTTGAACGCAAAAAGATATTTGCAACAACATCCTTAAAATCTACAATTTTCCAAATTTTAGCGAAGCTTCTGTTTTTCAAATCAATTGATTTGTCAGAATACGAAAAACAAGTAACAGCGACTTTGATAGAAAATACGATTCAAGCGAGAGAATTATTTAATTACACCCACTCTTGCTTGAAACGAGCAAAAATGTTTTACACTCTCCACGATCATCCAATGGAATATGTCAATGCGGTTTTGGATTTGAGCGAACTTTATAAGTATCTTGCATTTTTTGAAGAAGATATCGAAAGGTAAAAAAATGTATGTTAAAAAATTATTAAAATTCGAAGACACATTTTGAATAATTTAAAATTTATGTAACAGTTATGTAACACTAATGCTACAGTTATGTAACAGTTATGTATCATTGACGTAACGGTTATGTAACATCGGTGCAACAGTTATGTAACAGTTATTTAACATTGATGCAACATTTATGTAACAGTTAAGTCACATTTATGTAACAATTACATGTAATAGGCAATATGCGGTCCAAAAATTAAGAGCAAGTGCTCTGGAGACTCTTAGTTCCATTTTGAGGGAAATTCGTCCTGAATGTTACATTGCCGTATCAATTGAACTTTTGCGAGAATTGGCGGAAGTCCAATTAGAAATGATGGGTTTAAATCTGAGACGTATTTGTGTGGCCCAAGAATTTTCCTCCCAAACTGGAGATTCAACTCTTCAAAAAATGGAAGCTCTCGCAGATATTCATTGCAAATTGGAACAATTTGGTGACAATTTAGGTCACAATATCGACCTTATCGATAAATCTAATCTCTTATCGAGCGAAATGGAGGACATTTGTCCTTTTGTTGAAAGCACCGAATTTTTAAACAAAGAATAAATATCTGATTACTAAATTATTAATAGACAGAAAAAAATGGTTGATTTCCAAAAATATTTTTAGTAAAATAATCAGATATAATATTAATAAAAATAAAGAATATTTATTACCCAAGATCAAATTTGGCCGAATTTAATAATATTTTGGAACACATGAAGGATTCGAAAGCAGGAAACTACTACGAAAGTATTTTCGAAACTGAAATGGACTTTGAAATTTAATTAATAAGCAAATCATAATCTCTTGATGTTTAATGTAATAATTAAATTATTTAATATTAACCACAAAATTAATTATTAAATAAATCCTTGTAATAAAAATATTCACTCTGTAATCGTTTTTTTTCTTGATTCTTGTGGTTTACAAGAAATCAACACAAGAATTTGAGGTTAGGTTAAAAATGGAATAATTGAAGTCACTCTTATGAAAAATTGATTAATTATTAAATAAAGTGATTAAAACTCCTATTTTTAATTTTATCCTCGAAAAATGGCATTTTCTGTCCTAAAAAATGTAAGTGAAATCTTCAATTTTTATAATTATATCGTGAACTTCTAGCATTAGTAATATAATAATTTCGAAAATAATGTCAAAATTTTGAAGAATTTATAATTCTCTGTTTAATTCCGATTTTTTTAAGGTAATTCGACCAATTCGATGTTCTCACCTGAATATAATTTCCTCGAGGTCTTATAGTTTGTGGGTACCTGATTATTTGGAGGTAAATATTAATTTATTTACATTTATCTGATTTTTCATTTTTCAACTTGAATTTTCATTTTCAGCTTTTGAAACCAAAAATTCCACTTTATCCAATGTTGAATATTCAAATTAGGGGCTATGATTATCATATTTTGGAAAAATTTCAATCTGTAATTCATAAACTGGCCACCCAAATGGACATGGATGTTGAAAACAGGTTTTAAAAAATATTTCGAATAATACTCATTATTATTTACGGGCATGTGGCACAATTGATTTTAGCCATATATATGCCACCTATTTACTTGTAAATAAATAAAAAACATTTTACGTAAAAGACAGTGGTGAATTTTTTCCTTAACGCTGTCTTCTACACAAAATGTTTTTTCCTTTCTTTATTTACGACTAAATAGGTGGAAATATATGTGGCTAAAAGCATTTGTATTACATGCCCTTAATTGTTAAGATTTAACGAGGAGTCCATCACTCTCATACTCCTGGTATCTATTAAATCTTTTGAAATCTCTTAAATCCCTTTAATTAAATCTTCTGCAATCACCTAAAATACTCAATAACATTTTGAAATATTTTAGAATAACTTAAAATGTTTTGGACTCATTTGTATCCTTATTCTAAAGTTTATGTACTCATATTGTTATAAGCGTAGCAATTCCTGGTTCACGAAAACTCAAGAGTGGTTGACCCCTCGCAATTTAATTATTATCCATATAATCCATCCACTGTTGTTATTTAAAAGCATTAAATAATATTAACCTTATTTTTTAGTTGGTCAATGCCACCAAAGGAATTAAAAGTAAAATGTATGAAGGATAAAAGTGATATTGTACAAAGCGAATATCAATTAAATTTCTATGAAAGAAACATTGAAATTACAAACGCTTCAAATGTATCTTTACCAAATTTGGTAAGAGTTTTGGAAGCTTGCATACCAATGGGAATCATTCTCAACGTCGAGCATTTCGATCCCGAAAAGAAAAACAAACGTTACGTTCCTGATACGGAATTGATGTCCTTGCAATCTGAATTGGAAGACGTTGTAAAAGGTCCATAAGAGTTCATAAATCTATACTTTTTCAAATAGAGGTTTGCGTTGAATCCAAATCGAAATCTTATAAATTTTGTATTTATAAGTCTGTACAAAATATAGTTTAAAAATATAACATACTGGTTAAAATAGCATACAAATTTGTTTTCATTTCATAATTTAAACAATTTATGGTTGATTTATAATTTTTCGAAAAGAAAAATGTTGACTCAAAGGAAGTTAATTAAAAATCCATATCTTGATAAAAATTCTTTTTATAATCTTGATAATATAAATTTGTACAAAATAGAGTATAAAAATATAAAATGTTAAATAGACTAAGTTTCATTTCGATTTCTTATTATTAAGTTGAGTAACATTCTTAAAATTGTTTCTTATCTTACAAAAGGCCGAAGTGAACGACTTTTATTTTTGCTGTCTCTTCCGGTTTTGGGGGCTCTTTAATCAACTCGCCCTCATCTTCTGAAAAGAAAATCCAATTTTAGTAAGCTTATCAAAATTATAGTGCGATAATAATAATTTGTGAAAAATAAATTTTTTTAATCATTATTGTTGTAAATAAGGAATTATAATCTTACTCGAAAGTGGTTGAAAATCCTTCAGGTAATCATCATTTCCCAAACAAAGAGGCAAACTCTCGGCTAATTCTCTTTTGGGATCCATGGGATGAAGCAATGTCGATCTTTTTTGCACTGGCCTATAAACTTGTCCCTGAAAATTAAATTATGTTACTTATATGATGTAACAGTTCAAGTTCCAACTTTAAAATTTAATTTGCTCATTTTACTTAACAAATATTATACTCAGATGTTTTCTTGCTCTGTAGCACTATTTAATTTTTAATTAGAGCTATGAATGCAGAGCGAAAAAATCTATAATTTGAATAACTTTTTTGTAAAATGAAGAAACAGAATTTTGAAGTTAGATTTCGAATTCTTGGTTTTGTGCTCAAAGAGTTAAAACTAAACATTGTTTGCTCTAGGGAAATTTCTACTTTAAAATAAAGTAGTGCTATAGAACGAAAAAAAATCTAATTATAATATTTATTGAGTCAAATAAGGAGATCGAATTTTAAAGTTTCTACGCCTTTAAGATGAAAATTACTATTAACATTGTTTACTTACACTCCCAGGTACTAAAATATGCGTAACCGTATCCGAAAACTTGACTTTCGGCTTTTCACTCGAAGTAGTTGCCACTTCCGGCGAGTTTTTAAAATTGGGAGGATTAACCGGATTGATAACCGGCAATGGTGGAACGTTAGAAGACTTTTTCCCCTCTTTAATTCCACCTCCTTGTCCAATTCTAATCTGCCTTGTCTCCTTAGCACCAGTGTAACTTTTTCCCTGATAGACATTTTTCGGCAAACTAAGATTGTCGCAGCTTTCACTAAATGGAACATAATTAAGATCATAATTCAGTCTATAATTTCTCGTGGATTGGAATTTATTGCTTCTGTGCTGGCTTTGCAAAATATTCGAAACCGAGCTCTGCTTCTGGACAATTTGCGTTGAATTAGCAATTGACCTTGAATTTTGAATCCTCAAAATCGAGTCCTCCATTTCCGTCAAACCAGGAGTGCTTCTCGAAAGGGGACAATTTTTTTTAGGGAGACTTTGAATGTAATTTGCCAAATTGCTCGACATTTTAGGCGGGGGTGGAATATCGAAAGGAGAAAGTCTTTTCTTCTGTTCGATCGTTTGGAAAACCTGGGAGGAAAATGGAGGATTGGGATTTAATTTTGGATTCAGGCTTGGGTTTAGATTTAAATTTAAACTTGGGTTGAGACTCGAATTGGGATTAGGATTCAGATTCGGATTCAGATTTGGATTCAAATTAGGATAAGAATTAGGATTAATTTCCGGAATTTCTTCCTCCTCTTCCGGATCGTTAAAGGAAGTCGACATGAGATTGCTTCCTGAATTATAAAAAAGAGAGCTTCCAGGATTTGCGAACAATCCAACCGGATTTTGCTTCCTATTAAAAGGCGAGTTTCCAGGATTAACTTCCGGATTTTCCAAGAGAGGAGAACCAGAAGCAGATTCGTAATTCGGGTCGTTGAATGGAGTTGAAATGAAGCTTTTATCTGAGAAGGAAGTCGATATCGAAGATTCCTGGGTTTTTTCTTTACTGAAGGAAACTTTCCTCACGGGATCTACAAAAGTTTCATCCTCAAAAGAGGTTTTCGCAAAATCTGTTTCTTCGAAAGAAGTTTTCCCGAAAGAAGCTTCTATCGAATAATTAAAGCCCTTGGGATGGAGATTGAGATTTCCAAATCCGGGGATGAGATTCTCGACATTAGAAAGCGATTGAGAAAAATTGGAATTGATTTTGGATGAGGAACTAAGAGGCGTTTTGCTTAGGGGGATTTGTGGGATGTTTGAACTTAAGTGGATTAGATTATTGAAAGATCCTGGGGAATAAATCGGAAGATTGAAAGCTGTAGACATTAAGTTTCCGTCGGATTTTTCGAAGGTCGGAACTTCGTTGAAAGAAGTGCTGACGAAGTTGCTGTTGTTGTAAAGCTGGGAATGTAGAACCGGAAGAACTGGAAGAACTGGAAGAGGCGGCGCCTGACTGTTGGAGGGTTTCGAGCGATTTTTGGGAAGGAAGTTAATTTTCTCCTTTTTGGTCGTATCTTCGCTTTCGGATTCTTCTGTATAGGATCCGTCGTCTTTGTCGCTTACCGAGTCAGAACAGAGAGAGCAAGAAGGTCGAGAACAGGTCGAATCTGGAAATAAAGAAAATTTTTATAAAATTAAAAAGAAAAACTTAAGTTGGATTTAAGTTCTAGTCTTAAAATTCGATTTCTTCATTTTACCTATAATTCTATTTAAGAAATGAGTAGAGCTACAGAGCGAGAAAATATATAACAACAATATTTGTTAAGTAAAATAATGAAATTTCACTTTGAGGATAGAATTTGGATTCAAGAGCCTGTATAAAATACAGATAATTACGAGAACTGTTGCAACTGTTCGATCTGCTTAAAATTTGCTCCGCCTTTTCTTTTGCCGCGTTTGCCAGTTCAGAGTCCTTCATAGCAACGGCGTAAAAGTGAATATCCATAAAAAGGTCGTGATCGTTGAGATCTATCGCAAGTCTGAAAGCTTTTTCAAAAAGCTGGTTCCTACGAATGTAAAAACATGTATACATTAAATTAAGTATTTAAAAAATTTTATAAACTATTTGTTGAAAGATTATAACCTTAGCAGGTGGTGAAAAAATCTTCTGGTGAGGTCCCTGACTTCATCTCCATATTCCTCTTCCACGGCTTGGCTGATGGGTCTGAGTGGCACGTGGAAACACCCCAAACTTTTCTGGATTAAATCTGTTGAGTAGGGTTATTAATAAAGTATATTTTCAGTTAACTATTTATGAAAATTAAAGAAAAGGTCTTACCCTCTCGTTCGGAAGTTAGAGGCAATTTGAAGAGGTAGTTGACGATTTGATTGAGTGAATGCATGCAAATTTGAGGATGAGAGTCCCAGTTCATGAAAAGCAGGAGAGAAGCTGCTTGATCGACTTGACCGAGTCCTAAGTATTTTTCGACGAGGATGTCTCCGGGGAAATTGCTTCCTTCGATTATTCTTATCACCCCCAAAGGGCCTCTAAAATAATCCATTAAGTGGTAAAAAATTTAATGTAAAAATTGTAAATTAGACGAATCAGTTTTTCTAATTAATTATTTACTCACCGTTCAAATAGTAATAAAAAGAGGGCATCTCCTTGTTTGTAATAATCCATCGCTAATCCTGGATCTTGTATTTTACTCCACTCCATTCGTAAAAGGGCTGGTTGATTTTTACTTCAATTTAGGATTTGAATTAGTAAACAAAAATTGAATTTATAGACATCCGAATTTATAAATGAAACTTACAAAAATGATTAAAAATACCTAAAATATGAAGAAATATCGAAAATATTCGCTGGTGTGGCTTCCTCGCTTAACATTTGATTTTTTATACAAGAGAGAGCAATGTCGAAATGTTGAAATTGTCCCCTTTCGTTTCCAACAGCAAAAATCGTCCCATCGCCGTGCCAACTGGCGAGTGTGGGAATCTGAATTTAATTTTGAGATTATAATTTGGATCCAATACCCTTTAAAGAATTAAAATCGAAGATACTTTTATCGCACGTACAAAAGCTGCTTTAACGGTGTTACTCGTGCCCTTAGATTGATCGTGTAACGTCATGGAACCATCAATGCAACAAAGCAACAACATCTCTTGATTCGGGGAAAACTTTACACAACTTGTGTGAGTTGGTAGTGGAACGGAAACCACAGCGATTCGTTGCAATTTGTCGTGTGGAGAAACTTCGTAGGTTCGCCATTCTATCGTTACTTCACCCTATTTAACAATAACATAAAAGTTAGGTAATATTTACATAACATTTATATAAGATTCACAAAACAATCATATAACATACATGTAACATTTGTACACAGTTTTATAATATTTATGTAACATTTTTAGAATGAAAAAATAGTACCTTTCGGGAAACTTTTTGCTCGATCGAATGAATAACATTTTCGTGCAAAGTGTTGAACATTATACAAAGTGGATCGAACTCCGTCCGCAGATAACATATCAACTCCATTTTCGTCCTGAAAATATAAATGCATAATACTTTATTTGGAAAAAATTTATTACTTTATTTATAAATTCGCCCATATTTTTAGTTTCTTTTGTAACTTCTTTTCCATGATCTGGAGTTTAAAAATAGGTACATTAATTATAGAGGAGAAAAGCTTTATCATTAAATCCACTATTCCCATAGTAACGAGATAACAAGTTCATAACCCAGGAGAAGTTAAAGCGAAAAGGGAAATTAGTTGAAATTAATCTCGAAAGTGAAAAGTCAATTTCCAGTGCTCGTTATTAATGAGTAATTATTAATTAGCAAAAAAAAGTGATGTCGCAAAATTGGCATGGACATTTTCTTGAAGAAAATTACAAACCATCGAGATTAGGAAATTGGGAAGTTCCTAATTTCCATCCCAAATGGCCTGAAAGACACTGTAAAACAACTACCTTTCAATCCGACGATGCAGGACATTTATTGGCACATTTAAAAAAGACAAACCGCTCTCGAGAATATTTTAAAGTAAGCGATACATTTTTAATTCTTGATTTTTAATAAAAAAATTTTTAATAAATAAGCTTTTAATAAATGCATTATTTTTTAAGTAGAGAAAATGTAAGTCTCGAAATTATTATAGAAATTAAAAGTACCAAATGTAACTATGTTACAGGGATGTAACCTTTATATTACTATTATCTAACAGTTAATTCAATTTTATTATATAGAAAAATTTTAATAAATAGAGGAAATGTTACTAGATTTTTTTACAAGTAGTAATGCCAGGAAATACAATTAATAAAAAAATTTCACTAGACAGCATGGGAATTACCTAAAAAAATTAACAGACGTCTAGCCGAGGAGTTATCAGCGCCACCAAAATACAAAAAGCGAGATTGGGAAGCCCACAAAGCCTATCACCGTGCCGCATGCGAATCAAAATCCAAGGACTCAGACTCGAAATCCCACACCACTGATTTGAAACCTGAGATGCAAATTCTCGAATCTGAGATGCAAATTCTGGAATCTGAGAATTTAGATTCGAAATCAGTGTCGGAATGTTCTCAAGTGGAGGAAAAAATAGATAACGTTGCGTGCGTTTTTCATCAAACGTGTAAAATATAAGAGAGTGCTACGTTACTTCAAAAATCGTGATTTTCCGGTGATAAATTATCGTTGATGTATATCGGTGAATTAATGTCGGTGATTTTTTTTTATTTCTTACCCGGTTAGTCTATAAAGTTGCACATTTGCTCGGTCGTGCTCTTTTATTGTCGGACTCCAGGGAAAAACTTCGTTCATTGTCGATTTCCACCAAATTAACATCTAAAAAAATAAGGGAATAATTATTTTACATTTTTATGCGCTTTTATGTCAGCTGAATTTTTTTAAATAAAGACATTTAAATCTTACTAAATCACCGGATCGATTGAGATTAATTTTTTTGTCAAGCCTTCGTCCACTCAGACCGCAAAGCTCC
Organism: Synergus laeviventris; assembly: GCA_032275145.1. Lineage (NCBI taxonomy): Eukaryota > Metazoa > Arthropoda > Insecta > Hymenoptera > Cynipidae > Synergus > Synergus laeviventris. The sequence goes on from JAUESI010000001.1 coordinate 193,431, forward strand.
AAAGAAGTTATTTTCGGCTCTAGTCGACTGATTTTGTCAAAAAGATGCCTTTTTGATTTCGTAAAATGCACCAGAGTTACTTGACTGTCATTATAAGTACAAACCACATGGTTTTTTGTAATAATAACTGCAAAATAAAATTTTTCTGTTAAAAATAAGGAAAACTTTTAAAAATATTTTAAAAATTGAATATCAAGTTCAAGAACCTACCATCCGAAATATGATCGGATACTTTGCCAACGAGATACTTATCGAAAACTATTTTTTCTATATCGCCCGATTGAAGACCTATTTGTAAATAAATAAGCAATCCAGATCCAAGCATTAAACTGACTGTGCAATGATCGTTCCATTGACAATATATTGTCGAATGATCTTTCAATTGCTCCTAAAATAAAAAATAAAAATCAACGATGCGTAATATAAAAAAATTAATGATTTTGGTCCCAAGTTCCAACCTTTAAATTCTATATCTTCATTTTAGTGAGCAAATATTATAGTTAGATATAATTAGATATATAATTATATTTTTGACTTTAAAATGAAGAATTCGATCAGCTTAAAATGCCATAATTTCTTTTTAGAAAAAAGAACCAAAACCAGGAAGTTTTTCCCTCTATATGCACAGTTCTATTTAAAAAATGAGTACAACTACAGAAGGAACAAATTTCTAATGATAATATTTCTTAAGTAAAATGAAGAAAGCGAATTTTTCGGTTAGATCTTGGATCGAACACCCTTAGATTATTAAGAATTTCAACCTCCAAATATTTGAGAGAATCTTTAAGCTTGACTCCTTTTTTGTTTTGTGGGGTGTAAACCATTCCTCGTTTTTGGCAATAGGATCGTTTGCCTTCTTCGTATAAATTGTCGACTCGTTTGTCATAATACCTGTAACATATTTTATTATTAAATAATGCAAAAGAAAGTTTTTAATGAAAAATATTTCATCTCGGAAAGAAATCATTATAAATAAAAATAACTCTCACATTCCACAAGTGGTTGCCTCTTGTCTCAAAATAAAATTTAAATATGATAATAAACAATCTTTGCTTTATATAAACAAATAAACAACTTCATTATTGTGAAAATCACTTGTGATTTTTTTTACAAATACAGAAAATGTTAAATAATACATATTTTTTATAATATTATACCTAAATGCTCCGAAATCGGTGTTCTTAATACTAATATCTTCATCCAAGGTCCACAATTTTAATTCACCCAATAAAGCGAACATTTTTTTCCTGCTGAAAAATTCACATAAACAATGAAAAGAACACAAAAAAAATGTTTAAAATAATATTTTGAACTTTGTAGCATAAAGAAAGAGAGGTTATGTTTACGTGGGAAAAGAGAGAGAGAAACGGTCAAACCATATATATGATATATCAGTGGTCAAACCCGACAAAACTATTTTGACAGCTGCCCTTGAAAAAGTTGACAGAAATCGATATCTCGAATAAATTTAGCGCGATATTCAAACTCTAGTTTAAAAAACAATTATTTATAAAAAATAGACTCTGTTTAGACGTTTAATCAAGAATATAATGTCGAAATTTCCTTAAATATTGGTAAATGTTGCTAAATTTCTACGATAAACTCTTTTTTTTAAACAAAAACTATGAAATCAATTTTTATTTTTTAAATTCTAGCGCCAAAAGTCGTCATTTTAGTTTTTACCCCTCCCGAGGCTTCTGATTAGTCCGCAAATTCCCTCGCATTTTATTTATAGTTCAGAAGATTTTCTAGACGTTTTAGAGTACATTGAGCCTTTATTAGAGATTCCTTATTACTCAATACATAATTTTATTATATCAATTTCTCTTTTAATCATTTAAACCTTCGGAAGTTTGATTAAAATTAAAATAAATATGAGTTAAAATTTTTCCTGCAGATAGCGCTGCAGTGTTTTTCCTTATATAGTTGGCCCATCCACCATATTTCATTGAATTCTATATTGCAATTCCGCAAGGCGCAAGTCGTTGCAATTCGTT
>JAUESI010000001.1:201851-222783 GCA_032275145.1 Synergus laeviventris
TGGTAGGACACGAGGTTTTATACCTGATTGGTTATCGCAGTTCTGGCGGGGAAATTTAAAAATACAAATAATTTAAATCTTTTAGCTTTTATGTTTTATTTATTACATACAATAATAGCGAAATGAATAATTTCTATCAGTGATGCATTTTTTCGATGATTAACATTCTTGACTTCTTGATCAAGACTATTTTTTTCGAAAAATAATTTCTAAACAGTGGACTAATTGAAAGAGCTAAATGATTCATTTAGTCTACGTATCATAAATTTTCTTCATAATCGCTATTATGCAAATAACGACACTCCTACGTTATTATAAAAAGTACAAAACATAATAGTCTCTCCCTAAAATTCTATTGTTTTCTCTTTTCATTAAATTAAATTACGTTATCAAGAATAAATAGCAACATTAAATACTGATTTACAACTTCTCGCTTATGAACAATAGACTACGAATTATGCATTTAGTATAAATTAAGGTTAATTGTAATGTGTATAATATAAATATATACATACATGCATACACATACATCATATATATATACATTTACTTATGGCAGTGACCTTGCTAATTACATAATCAGTTTCTTTTTCATTTTTCATTTAAAAATCTTTCGCATTCACTACGACTTTTAGTTCTGGATCCAGAAAATATTAAAAAGTAGATTTCTTCATTCGATAATTTTTTGATTAAAAGAAAATTATGATTTAGCATCTTTTGGCTTCGCTTAGTCTCACGTCTGCTTTTTTCCGACGTTTCTGTGTTTATGGCACTATTTTTAATTAAAAGTTTGATCTATCGAAGTGCAGTCTTTGGAAACTTCATATTCCTCGAAGAACTTGTTATCTTTTCACTGAACTGGACACGAACTGAGGTGGATATTGTGTAATTCTGCCATGTCAGTCCAGTCTCTTCTCTCTCCACCAATCATGACGTTTCTTATGCATCCGTTGAAGTGGTCACGTGTCATTAAGGCTCCTTTTGAAGCTGAGCCTGAAAAAAAGAAAAAAAGATGGTTCTTAAGGATGTTCGGTAAAAATTCTAACTTCAAAATTGGATCTCAGTCGTCTATAGATAAACGTACCGGGTAATCCACCAATATATAGAGGACTCGGTTCTGTTTCATCCATAAAATGATAATTAACATTCGCCGGAAGTCCGTATTTCTGATCCAAGTCATCAACCTTGAGTGCCAGTTCCTCATCATTATAAATCGCTTGAATTTTGTGCCATCTATTATCGCAGATGGTGTAATGACTCGGAAAACGTTGTTCCACATACAAAGGATTATTGTCTCCCAAATCAGCGGACATAACTACTTTTCCATTATTCAATTCTAGACTCATGGAAGGAGATCCACTTGGTGCCGTTATCGAAAGAAGAACTCCCGATTGCTCGGATGTCTTGAACTCTAGTTGGAGTTCCAAAACTGCACTCAACTCAAATTCCCTCTCTAAAAAAAAAAAATTAGATTCTCTTATTTTACTCAATAAATATTATAATTATTTATTTTTCCATAGATAAAAGAATGTCTTACTGTAGATGGCATAAGCCTCGTCCTGGAAGTAGGCTCCACTTTCGACACTCGGGAAACACTGGCCCACGTTGTAGGCTCTGCTTGTTGGTCCAACCATGTCAAAAATGTTGCCATTCAGCCTTAAACCTCGAATACACCCCTTTAGGGTCTCGAGTTTGACGACTGCTTGTTCAGGAAGAGGAGTTCCACTTTCCGGAAGACCTCCGATGTACATCATCGAAGCAAGGCCTATCTTCTTGGGGATTTTCATCGTCTTTGGCGTTTGCGAATCAACGACTAAAGTTAGTTTTCGCTCCTCGTGCCGAATCACAACATGGTGCCAGTTTCCGTCGTTGTAAGGAGATTGGAATAAAAGCTCCTTCTTCCGGCGAGTCTTTATTTGGAGTGCAAGCTGACCATCTCGAAGAACGACCAAAAAATAGGGCTTCTGCTTTATTCCCTGCAAGATACAATCATGATTAGGATCAAAAAAACTTCAATAGATCTAGGTATGGATCTCCCTAAAAATATTTGATCAGGAACCTACAGGAGTTATGAATAGAATTCCATTCGGGTAGTAGGTCCTGAAGTCGAATTCAATAGCATATTTCTTCTCCCAGAATTTCTTGATTGAGATGTAGAATTGAGTGTGGCTGTGAGGCTTGTCTCCGAACTTGAGCGCCCCCGGTTCCAGGGAATAATACGGGACCTTTTGACAGCCTTCAGGCTGGGTCGACATTCCCCGGGATAGAGAAGCGGAAGATACATAAGTTAGGGGATCTTTTCCCATGTTGGGACCAGATCTACCGATCTGCGCGTGGTCGAAAGATGTCGCTTCTTCGAACTTCAGAATCCTGAAACGGAAAAGATGTTAGTGCGAGTTTAAAAAGAGGGTTGATAAAGTAATAAAGAAGAGAGACTTACTCATCATTGATCATAACGTCTCTGATCGAACCATAAAGAGGAACAGAAGTAGAAACCATCTTCGTGTCGTTTATCAAAGCTGGCAGACCTCCGAAATATAATCCGCCATTTGAATCCGGAGCTTTGATTGCAGAGGCGATTGGAAGGTTTCCACTGCCTTGATAAGTGTCATCAACTCGTAACTCTATAATTTTCCTCTTCTTGTTAATGAAGACTGAGTGGTATTTCCCATCATTGTACGTTCCATTAGATCGAAGAACCAGTTCTCCTTTCCCGCCGTTTAATCTAACTTCTATTTGCCCGTTAATGATGACGAGAGAGTAATAATTGTCCTTCTGGAATTTGTAACATTAATAGAAAATTAGTTGAAAATCTTGAAATCTGTTCTAAACTGAACCGAAAATATTTTCGGATCAGTTTGGAAGCTATTCAAAAAATTACTTACCATCTCATCACCCTGTGACTTTGGTAAACCGGAGAGCCTCTCTTCCTGACCTTGGAAAGTGGACAACAAGAGCATTGCTTCCTTTTGCAATGTTCTAAATGAAAGACTAATCGATGAAGACACCTTCTTGAGAGTAATGGCTGAATGTTCTAGGTATCCGTCTCCGTAGAATCCGATATTGCGAAGAGGCTGCAATTGAAATTAAAATTAAAATAAATCGTGGTAGTAATTAAAATGATTAGAACTATAATAATTTAAAAACCTACTCTATTTCCACAACTGGGTTCAATTCCATAATATTTTTCGGCCATGGGGTCGTAGCCCTCTTGAACGATAATATTGGACATGCACCCGAGGAAGGAAACCGGTCTCGGAAGAATTAAATCCTCATTCCTAAAACTTGGTGGAACTCCGCCAATATAATATTTCGCTTCTTCGAAATCAGGAATGTCTTCCTTCTTCGGCTGAGGCGTAGGGACTCCAATTTTTTTGTCATTATCATCACCAACACTCAAACTGCACTTCTCTATATTTTTTCGAGACTGGTACTGTCGGAAGGCGTCGACTTTCGTCCAATTTCCGGTATTGTACTTGAAGCTCGAGTACATTTCGATGCTGATATTTCCTCCGTACCCAATGTGCAAAAAGACACGACCTTCTCGAAGGAATATCATCACATGTTGGTTCTGTAAGAAAATTTAAGTTTTAAGAAAGACTGGATTATTTTGATACCTTATTGATACTTCTCTTAAAAAGTTCCTTACATTCTTTGGATTGATGGCAAGGAAAAGAAGAGCGTTTTCGTCGAATGTCCTGAAACTGAGAGAAATACCAAAAGTGTATTTATTGTAAGGTCCGGAAGTCACTCTGCTTCTGACAGCGTAGCCTTCTCCGTTGAAACTGTAGGCAATGTCGTCTCGGGGGTCCTCAACTCTGGAAGAATGAATAATTAGTCTTTCAATTATTATTTTGTTAAATGGTAGCATCTATAAGAGGCGTGAAAGTTATTGCTTTTGAAAAAAGATATAAAAATCAATTTACCCCTCGACGCAAGCCTGACAAGCCATATCAGGAGCAGTCGAAACGAAATTCCAAAGTCCGATGGGTTTTCCATCTAGAATAACTTGGTGAACACAACCTGGAAGTCCATTTGTAGCAGTTAATTCACTCGGTCTTCTTTGAGATTCTGGAATTCCTCCAAGCCAAACTCTGTCAACAACTGAGACATCAAATCGTCCAAATTCTTTGTTCGTGGAATTTAATTGTGGAAGATAATCCCCTGATGTTGATATCTGTTTGCGAACACTCAATTTTCCAACGTTTCTTGTTCTGGAAATTACATTTAACAAATTAGTTTACCTAAGTTTACTTTAATTCATTCTGGATTATTCTGAATTGATTTAAATACCTTTCAGCTTCGATTCGATACCAAAATTCGTCATCGGAAAAGTCACCATGTTCAAGAATTTCTGGGTGAGTTACGACTCCGGTTCCACCCCCAACATTCCAAACAAATCTAATTTTTCTGTCAATCATTTCGAGTGCCATAAAGTCGTCCTGAATTGAAATTATGTTTCAGATTAAATTGTTCGATATTTCTCTATTGTTCAGATTAAATATATTTTAAAATAATTTCTTTTAAACCTACATTTACTCCACTTGGAAGATAAAATAGAGAACCGTCTCTTTTATTCTGAGCAACCGCAAAAGTCATTATGATTGTTGTTGTTGAGGAAGGCTGTAAAGATCCTGGCCTGTAAGATCTTACACATTTTTTGCCATCCACAGATTTCAAGGATATTCGAATCTGAAAACAGTTTTCATTAGTAATAAATTCTACAAAAATTATTTGTTTAAAATATTTTTAAATGTGGGACTTTTACCCCGTCGGCGGTATTTTTTGCCTCCATTATTTTGTCTTTTAGCTTTTGTAATTTTTCTGCCAGGGTTCCGTTCCATTTTTCGAATTCCATTTGGCGTTTCGCAGAAGCGTTTGCTAAACTTAAAAGTTTTTCGTCTGCTCTTTTGATATTATTTTGTGCCTCCGTTACTAAAGCAAAAATGTATTTAATATAATTTTATTAATTATAAATAGATAAAAATTGTTGTAATTATTTAATTTTACTAACATTGTTCACTAGCAAGGCTGATTTTCGAATCACCCTCGCGTTTTAATTCCTGCAATTTTGGTTTTAGGCCATTCGCTATTCCTTCTTTATAATCATCAATTAATTTTTTCGAATCCTGTATCGATTCCATGATTTCGTCATTCTTTTCCAAAACTATCTGTAGACTTTCGTGCACTAAAAAATAAAAGATCAGCATTATGATAATTAAATTTCGATTAAAATTGACAATAAAGTAATAAAATATGTTTACATGTTTTACTTTCACTGTGAAATTCACGTAGCCTAATATTGATTTCATTATCTTTGTTTCCTGTATTATTCAACGAATTTTTTAAATCCGCAACAGACTGTTTTTGCATTTCTACTTTTTGTCTCGATTTTGACAAAGGAATCTCATAATCTTTCACTTTATTCAACTGTTTCGTAGACTTTTCCATCATTTCTTGTGTCGTATCGAGAAGGGATTTCGTTTGTGGTCCATCAGGATAGACCTTTTTTAAAAAAAATTATTTCATAAATCTTCAGAACCTCATACTTAATTTACAAAAAACTAGTTTATAATTTATTTGCAGGTTTACCGTTTCGTAAACGTCGTCGGCGATTTCGTTCGTCTCTCGGGCTGCAATTTCGGCGTTTTGCAGACTATCAAAAATATTTTTGTACGCCTGACTTGCCTTCAAAGGATTCGCTGCCTGGTTTCGAGTTTCTGAAAAAAGACTATTCTCGACAGAAATGTCGAAGGAAAAATTTGAAAAGTTAATTTACTATATTTATTACTTATTAACTATATGTAGGTATTAATGATTCATTTATTCATTATTACCCGACGTAACGATCCACATAATCCGACAGATTTCTCGCATGATCCACAGCTGGAATCACAAATTTTTGTTCATAATCCAAATTTAATCCATAAAGAATTTCCTCCTTCATTTTTAGATTTTCTGTCAGATAATTCAGTCTTTTCTTCTCCTCCGGAAAATCCTGGTCAAAAATTAAAATTTAAAGAAATACTTCTATGTATTTAAAAATATTTTTAAAGAAAGATTTTTTTAAATTCATAATTGTCGAACCTGGAAATTATTTTCGGCATCGAGCAAACAGCCACGAGCCTCTTCGACTAAACTATTTCCTTCGTCGATCAAATCTGTTATGTCTGAATCTAAATCCTTTATTTGATTTCGACTATAATCCGCTTCACCTAAAGTTCTATTTATTTCACTGTAAAGACCATCGTAAGTAAAGAAAGTCTCCATGATTTCTTCTATCTTCATTTCAAAATCGTCCAGTTTCTTAGAATATTTTTCAGTTTCTTCTTTCACCTTTTCAACATTTCCACTCGAGTCTTCAAGAGAATTCAACCATTCGACATATTCGGTACAATCCCTACAAACAAAATTAAATAGTTTTGGGTCCAAGTTCTAACTGCAAAATTCAAACTCTTCATTTTATTCAATAAAATAATTACTCTATAAGATTTTCCAAAATCTTTGTTCTGCCAGAAAGGTCGAGGTTTTTTATTCCATTTAAAATTAATTTTGCTTCCTGCAAGGCTTGTTTTAATTCAACTTTTTTGTTCTCGTTTCCATAACGAATTAATTGGGAAATCGTGTCTAAAAATAAAAAATGAGAAAAATTGAAGGTGAAAAACTATTAGAGAACAAATATAATTATTATATGGAAGGTAAGAAAATGGTACCTCGCATTTGTTCCTTCAGCTCATCGAAATTCATTCCTAAACTGAAGACATTGTTCTGAAAATCTTCACTTCTTGACTTCAACATCCTTGCTCGATTTTCCAGTTCCATTGCCTATTCAATTTCATGAATTAAAATAAATATTAAGGGTACTGACTCAAAGTACTAAACTCAAAATGTCATCTTTTCATTTTACAAAAAAAGAATTACAAGTATACATTTTTTCTCTCTGTATACATATTTCTATTTAAAAAGTGAATATCGCTACAGAGCGAAAAAATATTTACTCATAATATTTGTTGAGTAAAATGAGGATATCGACACAGTAAATAAACTTACATTATGTAAATAACTCTCCGAGTCCTTCTTCCGTTTTTTTAAATCGTGCCAGGGAACTTTTCTTAATCTTTGTCTTATTTCTTGTCGCTGATTTAATTCGTCTAAAAATATTGTTACATTTGCATCTATATTGAAAAGTTCTTCCCAGGGTGGAGGAATATATCCAGTCGCTATGTGAGCTGTTTCCCTGCCTAATTTATTCGAAATCCAATCCATATCGTCCAGCAAAATTCCTGTACAGTTGTCATTACAAGCTGCAAAAAAAAGTAATTAAGAAAGGTAACAAATTCAGGGGTTTGCTAAAAGGCGAATTCTAAACTACTCTCGAGAATAATAAAAATGTATTTTGAATGGAAATCTTAAAAAGTCCTTCAGTTTAAATTGAAGATACTTAAGATACTTAGAAATTTGAAACATAATTAATAATTAATTTAATTAAATAAAAACGCTGGAAAATAAAATAATAATTTTTTTTAGTTTTCGTAACTTACAGGTGCAAACATCATCAATAAAAACGTGACGAGGGGCTGTGCACTCTGAACAATCTCTTCCGGTCGATCCTGGTTTACAATTACATTGTCCAGTTTCCTGATCACATTCGTCGCTCGCACTTCCGGCCGGATTACAATTGCAGGGTGTGCAGTTTCCACCAGGAATGTTTGGAAAGCCATAAAAACCATAAGCACATCTTTCACATCGAGGTCCAGAGTATCCTGAAATTATAAAAATATTTTTAAATAAAAAGAAAATCCTGAACTGTTCGAGAATTTGGATTAGAATTCCTCATATTATTTAACAAATATTTAAACTAGGTCTATTCTCGCTCTGTACGCAAATTTCTATTTAAAAAGTGAATAGCGTTACAGAGCGAAAAAATATCTAATTATAATATTTTTTAGGTAACGTGAAAATTTCGGACTTTTTAAATTTATAATACTAACCGAGTTTGCAACGACAGACGACGTCGTTGTCTGGTAGGACTTTGCAGCCTGTTGAGAACTTCTTGTCGTATTGAGGACAGGGACAAGCTTTGCAGCCTCCAAAATCCGGATTGCCATGAAAACTTTCGGCACAGATTTCACAATTCGGTCCAGCCGTATTGTCTCTGCAATTCTGTGGGAAAATATTTTATTCTGATAACTATTTTTTTAAGTAGAAATTAATACTTTCCAAATTCCTTTCTTATAATTTTCTTGGTCAAAAGACGATTGCTGTCAGAAAAGTTATATAAAGCCAGAGAATAAGAATTTAAAGAAAATTGTATTGGATTTTCAAGAATTGTAAGTGACTTTAAAAAATATATAATTTTAAAAAGCACCAACCAAACAGTGACCACTTTCAGTCTCGCAAATTTCAGATCTGCCGTTACATTGGCAGCGTCTCGCTGTTCCCACGAGGTCGATGACGATAGTTGAAACGGCGGTTGTGGTGTTGTCATGCCACCTGTAAAAACCGATGCTGGGATCTTGACAAGATGTGCTGTTGTACTCTGCAGGGCACTCGCAGATCTCGATGCCTGTCGCCAGAGGCGGGGAGTGCGTGGGTGTAAGCACTGCGGCGTCCATCGATGCTTGCAACAACCTGTTACGGATAATCAGTTTCAGTCATCGAACCGGAAAACATTTTTTTCAAAAATAATTCCCGGCTAAATTGCGAGCTTATGTCATGCTAGATAAGAAATAGACAATGTTATTATGCATAATTGGAATCCACCCATCATGCCTGTGATATGCCACAACTGTTTATGCCTTCAATTTTCGACGCTTACAAACTCTGCTTAGTGCTTACAAATAACAAATTTATCAATTTATGCATCACATATCAAATATTTAAATTTTAAAATATTTAAATATTTTTAGTTGCTTTTGTGATTGGGCTAAAGTATCAGACGTCTAAACCGATTTTCTTCAAACAAAACAGTTTATAATTAATAAAAGAAAATTAGTTTCTAACACTCTTTGATAATACTTTTCGATTAGACGTCTGATACTTTAGCACAATGCTTTTGGGTCCAATTAAGAACAAATTTTCCGATTTAAAAGATAAAAAATAAAGTATTCCTACGTCGCCATTGAAAATTCTGCAAAATCCGAAGCCTTCAGAAGTATATACTGCAAATTTTGGAGAGCGATCATCAGAATTTCACGTGTCACTTTGAAGTCAGGCTCGTTTTGCAGCTGCCATAAAGATTCATGAAACCTGGAAATTAAAATATTTAAAATATAAAATTTTAAATATAAAGTTATAAATATAAAATCTCTGCTAAAATTCAAATATAAAACGCTTTGTCGAACAGAAATTTTTCTTGTACCGGATCTCGTAGTGGTTATCAGTGACCGGGAGGTGAAGATAATATTCGAGAACGATTTTGTGATTGCCTTGGATTTGAACGATTGGATAACGATGGCTTGAAGGCAGTGGATAACCATCGTCGGAAACTGTAGTAGTAAATCTGAGGAAACCACCGTAGGAGACGACCTAAAAGAGAATAAATTAAGTACAATAAAAAATGACTAGAATTGCTACTTATAAATTGAATAACAGTCAAACTAGTATTTCCTTCACTATAATATATAATAACAAATAAATTCTGTATTCTCCACTACCTTATCCCCTAAAAATGACTTTGGCAGCTGCCAATAAAGTGGATACTCAGGTTGCAAATTTGAAGGAAAAGTAACATCCCCCTCAGTTTCTGGAATGACTGTTAATCCATTTGTTTTGTTCAACCCATTATAGAATGAAGGTAAAATGAATGAAGATCCATATCCAGTAATCTGCAATAAAAAAATGAACCAATAAATTAATAAAAAAAAAACAAAAAAAATAGAAACGTGGAGATTATGGATTCGTGAGCAATGTACTATATTTATTTAGGGTTGCCATATGTCATTATGTCCTGTATTCAAAGGAGGGCAGAAATTTATTGATTTATTGACTATGCCACGAACAGTGTGAAGTTGGATATAGATCAATTAAGCAGTTACATAGCAGTTCGTCTTGGTGAATAGAGATGGCGACACTGTAAAGACTGAAATTGTCAACTTCACGTTGGCTAAGAAGCAGGGTAAGCAGACACCAAAAGGAGCGTTTTCAGGGAGGGGAGTCGGAGAAAAAAAAAATCGTACCACAATATCGTTGACTGTATCATTAATATACAAAACTCTCGGCCTTTGGAGTCTTCTTTGACCCCAGCTGAGGCCAGCCTGTCGACAGAGAGTCGATCTTCCAAAGCAGAAGCATTCAGTGCAGCCTTTAGAATTTTCTTCCGCCAGCCCAAAGGTCCCTTCCCTACATTCGTCACATCGACGACCAACAGCATTTTCCTGGAATAGTCAACAAAATATTTTTAAAAAATGTTTAAAAAAGTGTTAAAAAAATGTAAATTACAATACAAATATTACTATTTTCTAAACTATTTTATTTTATTTACTACCTTATAAACCAGAAATATTCAATTTACAAAGTAACCTAAAAATTCGTTAAAAAATGAGCTGACCTTGCAAGGACACTGTCCATTAGCATCGCACTCACACAATCCAGATTCAGTGAGGCAGGGCAGGGTCCCATCAGGATTGCAGTTGCAGGGACGACATTTGGGGTATCCGTAGTAACCTAGGGCGCATCGCTCGCATCTGAGACCGTCGAAGCCGTCCCTGCAGGGGCACTGGCCGTTGGGCAAGCATTGTGACCTGGAGGAACCTGGCGTACAAGCACAAGGCTTGCACCCTACACCTGCCCGAAGGTCATAGGAGCCTGGTCTGCAGCGATCGCAATGTTCTCCAAAGGTCAGCGTCGGACAAACACAACGTCCCGTACCGGGGTCGCATATATGACCTGGCCGATCGCAGGGATCACATTCTGTAAATTTAAATGAAGCCTGAGTCTAGTAATATACATATACATTTTTATTATTCATTTTATTTATAGCTTCAACTATTGTTCCGACGTCCATTTCGGACTTTCTACGCCCCCTCCCCAGAGTTAGCCCCTCCCTAAGTTTGGCCTCTCTTCAACAACCGCCAGTATCTCACTCTCACTCCCAACAAGGCCATCGTCTCATCCCACAAAAGCCTCTCCCCTATAACCGCGCGTATCGGCTTCTCACTCCCCATAGGTCCATCGTCCAAACTTCCCATTACTCCGAGTATATAAAAATGACTCTTGCCTCTTCCCTAGAACCTCTTACCCCCTCCCCAGATTCTGCCGCCTCTCAAGTTTAATTCCTCGTCAATGTTAGCCCCTCCCCTATAACCGCCATTATCTCATTATCTTTCTCGGCACGGCCATTGTCTCACTCCCCAAATTCCCCCGTCGTAAAATTTTACCCCTCCCCAATTTAGCCCCCTTCCAAGACTAATTCCTCCTCAAATTTATCCCCTTCCCTATAACTGCCATTATATTACTATTATCCTCTACACGGTCATCATCTCACTCCACACAATGGGCCCCTCCTTAAATTAAACTTCTTTCGCAAAAGCCCCTCCCTTATAACACCCAGTATTACACTCTCATTTCCTATAGGCCCATCATCCAAACTCTCCATTATTCAAATTATATAAAAATCATTCTTGCCCCCCCCCCCCTCCCATCGAACCTATTTTCCCCTCCTAATATTGCGCCCCTCCCCAAAACTAGCATCTATTCAAATGTATCCCCTCTAAAATTTAGAATCTCCCTAGTTTAGCCCCCTCCCAAGAATAATTACTCCTCAGATTTAGCCCCTCCCCTATAACTGCCAGTATATCACTATTATTCTCTACAGCGTCATCGTCTCACTTCATACATTGGACCCCTCCTCAAATGTTACTCCTTTCGTAGAAGCCCCTCCCCTATAACACCAGTATCCAAACTCCCCATTACTCAAAGTATATAAAAATCACTCTGCCCCATCGAACCTATTGCCCCCTCCCCAAATGTATGCCCTCCCTAGTATACCCCCCCATAAGATTAATTCCTCTCAAATTTAGCCCCTCCCATATAACTGCCATTATATCACTATTATTCCCCTCCTTAAATTAAACTTCTTTCAGAAAAGCCCCTCCCCTATAACACCAGCATCGCACTCTCACTTCCTACTGGGCCATCTTCCAAACTCTCCATTACTCAAAGTATATAAAAATCATTCTCATCCCCCCTCCCATCGAACCTATTTTACCCACCTAATATTGAGCCCCCTCCCTAAAACTAGCATCTATTCAAATGTATCCTCTCCCAAATTTAGCCCCCTCCCAAGAAAATTATTCCTCAAATTTAGCCCCTCCCATATAACTGCAATTATATCACTATTATTCTCTACAGGGTCATCGTCTCACTCCATACAATTAGGCCCCTCCCCAACTTTAGCCCCCCTCCCAGAATTTAGCCCCTCCTCTATAACCGTCAGTATTACACTCTCACTTCCTACAGTCCATCGTCTATAACTCTCAAAATTAAGCCCCTCCCCAAATTTAGTGCCCCTCCCAAAATTAAGCCCCTCCCCACAACCACCAGTACCTCACTATAACTCCCTATAGAGCCATCGTTTAAACCCAGTCGTTTCCCCTCCTTTTTAATTCCTGATAAGCCCTCCTCTTTTTGGTCGCATTATATAACCTCCACAACTGCCCCCTCAAACCCCTCTTGGTCCCCTCTTCACTCCCACCACCCCCCTTCTAATCTTTCTCCCAAATAATTTTAAGAGGAATTTGCAATCAAAAGCAGTCTCTGGTTCTTCTCTTGCAACTCTGAACGCTTCAAATGCTTCTGAATGGAGCTAAGAATAGAATTCCTTTTACAGAGTATATAAAAGCCTCATCAAAAGTTGATAAGAGATAAGAAAATAGAATAAAAATGTTTTAGTGCACAATAAAGGTAAAGGAAGAGAGGCAATTCGTTCAGCATCCAGGGGGTCCAGATTGAGAATAAGATAAGAACATTTAGCATGCAGAGATATTTGAGACAAAAGAGCATGGAGCTAACTTGAATGATAAAGTGTCTTTTAAGTTCATTCCATCTTCTCCAAGACTCATTTAGAAGGTTTCTTAATTTTTTTTTTTTTTTAAATGATTATTTTTCGATGTAGAGTTATTATTATCAGTGAAGTTTCTTGATTACCGAAGCAACCCTTTTCGGAAAATCCGTAGAAACCGGGCAAACAATTTTCACACAGGGCACCTCCTACACCAGGTCTGCAATAACATTGTCCTGATTTATCATCACACGAGGACTTTGCAGATCCTGTAGAGTCACATTCACAAGGTACACATCCGGAACCGGTAGTCAAGCCCCAATAGTCATTCTTCATGAAAAAAAAAGATGTAATAAAAGATTAAAAAATTAATTTCATACAAAAAAACATTATTTTCATAAAATTATATTTTAATAGGGATTAGAAAAATTTACCTGACAACGATCACACTGTCTACCAATGACATAAGGTTTGCAGGGACACTGTCCAGTCATCAAATCACAACCGGACGAAGTCGAGCCAAGAATGTTGCAACGACAACCTGTAACAAAAAAAAAAATCGATTTGATATCTAGTAATCGAAAAACTTTGAATACATGAAATTAATTAAATCTGTTGAATTAATTTATCCAGTCATTAATTTGAATTCCCTAAGAAAATTAAATAAAAATTATATTAAAATAAATCCAATTGTTTATGCTTCCAGTTGTTTATGCATTCAATTGTGTGTATCTCCAATTGTTTACATATTTAATTTTTTATGCCTCCAATTTTATAAGCAAACAATTGTTTATACCACTAATTGTTTATACAGTCAAATGTTTTTCTCCCTAATTGAACATCCATTAAATTTTTTATGCATCCAATTCTTTATACCTTCAATTTTACATGCAACCAATTGTTTCGATTATTAAACCAATTTAATTGCAACCAATTGTTTATACTACCAGCGGTGTTAGTATCCAATTGTTTATGAAAACAATTTTCGATACAACCAATTGTTTATGAATCCAATGGCTTATAATTCCAATTGTTTATGCACCTAATTGTTAGTCCCTAATTTTTTTATACAACCAATTGTTTATGCTTCCAATTGTCTATGCATTCAATTGTGTGTATCTCCAATTGTTTACATATTCAATTTTTTATGCCTCCAATTTTATAAGCAATCAATTGTTTATACAAATAATTATTTATACAGTCAAATGTTTATCACTCCAATTGAGCATCCATTACATTTTTATGCATTCAATTGTTTATACAACCAATTGTTTATACTAACAGCTGTGTTATTATCCAATTGTTTATGCAAACAATTTTCGATACATCCAATTGTTTATGTATCCAATTGTTTGTCCCCAATTTTTTTATACAACCAATTGTTTATGCATACCATTTGGTATATAGATCCAATTGCTTATATATATATAATCAATTGTTTATATATATATATAATTGTCTTTATATTGTTTATATAATAAAATGTTTATGCCCTCAATTTTGCAAAAAATCACAACTGGACGAAGTCGAGCCAAGAATGTTGCAACGATAACTTTCTAACAAGAAAAAAAATCGATATCTATTATAGTAATCGAAAACCTTTGAATAAATAAAATTAATTAAATCTACTGAATTAATTCACCCAGTCATTTAATTTTAATTCCCTAAGAAAATTATATAAAAAATTATATTAAATATACCTACAAGATGATAAGCATCTGGAAATTGATTCGTTAACAGTAAATAAAATAATTTACAACCTCCAGAGTTTAAACGACAGAGATTTATGAACTTTTTCTATCCTGTAATCATCTCATTATAAATTGAATTATTTAACAATTTGTCTGCGAGGATTTAAGAGCCATTCCCAAGGGCAAAATCAGATTCTGCAAATCTTTGAACGGGGGGTGGGGAGGGGAGGAGGCAGTTCGACGATAATAATGTTAAATTATAAGCTTTATACATAATATATTATTATATCTTGTTCAATTCACAATCAGTGACATATTATTGCTTTGCAAGACAAGCTTAAGTAGTGCAATCCTTTCTTGGTCAGACGTCAGATTAAACCAAGGTTTTATGTCTGGAATGCAATCTTAAATGATTATCGGATTAAAAATAAATGTTAAAGAAATGATTTTACTTCGTATTCAATGAATTAAAAAATAAGTTGAATAAGGGGCTGTCCAAGCATTATTAGTCATTCTGTAAAAATTATTTTGAGATACCTCTCCCCCCCCCATATAAAAAATAGTGAGAATTTCATTATCCCCCCCATGGAATTACGTAATGTTTTTTCTTGACTTCCACCATATTTTTATTAAAAATATTTTTTTTATTCGCGAAAATTACCTTAATCCCCCCTCCCCCCTCCCCATCAAGCTTCTTACGAAAACTTGTAAATAATCAAAACGGAAAACTAAAAGTATTACAATTTGGTTGTATCAAAAAATTGGGCTTGTAGCCAAAAACTGGGTTTGCACCAAAAAACTGAATCCAATCAAATTTGAAGAATTTGTTACACGGATTTTATTAAATTTCATAAAAATACTGTTACGAGATTAAAGTTTTTGTACTAGATTAAAAAAAAACATAATATCTCAATTTAGAGAGAAACAGCAATCTTATTGGAATGGGAATTTTTTTTGCAGTGCCCTGAAAGGGCAGCTAGAATTGCGTTCAGTAATGACTGGCCATTTATCGATCAATAAATCGAAAAGTGGTCAGGTATCACTTACTGCGTAATGCTACCTTCAAAACAGTAACATAGCTTCACGTAACTTTTTGCTTTATAAACGGCGAAATTATAGTCTTGAACCGGGTGTTACTCATTATCCAGGATCTTATTACTTGAAATAAATGAGTCATCATTGGCGTATATAAAGGATCTAGACAGAATTTAAATTTTTTGCCATTTTCAAATCTTATCCGAATATGAAACAGGTCAATTTACCCTTTTAGTTAATAAATTGAAAAGTGAGTTACAAAAGGTTAAAAGCTTTAGGTGATATATTGATATTGGGCCTTACATACGTTTTTAATATTTTTATTTAAATTTATGATTAAATATTTTATACAATCTATATTATAATTTATTTAATATCCTATTGCCCATAATTGTGTCCGTAAAGGACAATATGCCCATATTAGATCTTAGTCCCATATTGGGCCCTAAGTCAAAATGTTGTTTTATATACATATTGGGCCTTATATCTATATCGGGCTCTGTTTCCATATTGTGTCCTGTAACAGTTTTGGGCCCTGTATCCATATTGGTTACTATTAATATTGGGCCATATGCCCATATTAGGTCCTATGTCAATGTTGAACCGAGATAAATATTGGGCCATATGCGCATATTAGACCCTAAGTCCAAATTTCGGTTTATGTTCATATTGGGTCTTACTCCTATATTGGGCCCTATATCCATATTATGTCATATGATAATTTCGAATACTATCCATATTGGGCCATATACCCATATTGGGTCCTTTACCAATATTGGAACCTAGAAAAATATTGGGTCCTATGTCCATGTTGGGACCTATGTCCATAATTTGTCCTATACCATTTTTAGGCTCTATGTATACATATATTATGTGTTATGCCCATATTGTGTCATATGACAACTTTGGGTCTTATGACCACTTTTGGCCATATGTCCATAGGACCCACCTATATTAATATTGGGTCCTAAATACATATTGGGCGATATTGACATTTTGTGTCCTATTTCCATATTTGACCTAATGCCATATTGGGTTGGGTCCTACGTGTACATTAGGTTCTATTCCCATATTGGGTCTTTTGTCTATATTGGGCCATATGTCCATTTTGGGTCCCATTTTCATATTGGTACTATATCCATGTTGGAACATATGTCAATATTGGGTCTGATGTCCATATTTTGACCTACGTCCATATTCTCTTATATCAGCTTTGGACTCTTTGGCCATTTTGGACCCAATATACACATTGGGTCATATATCCATTTTGCGTCCTATTTCAATATTTTCTAATATACCCATATTGGATAATATGTCCACTTTGGGTCCTATTTCCATATTGGGTCATATCCACATTGGGCCATATGACCATATTGTGTCATATTGAGATCTATCTCCATATTGGGACCTGTATCCATATTTTGTGATATACCAATTTTGGGCCTTATATCCATATTGGACCATATGTCCTTTTTACGTTATATTCCCTGTTTGGTCTTATATCTATATTAGACTCTATTCCCATGTTGGTTCATAAATTCACATTGGGCCCTATATAAGTTTTGGGTCTTATATCAACAATTTATCCACTTTCAGTTTTGCGTCCATATATAAAGATTTGACTCTGTCATATTTGGGCCCTATGTCCATTTGGGGCCTTATATCAATTTTGTGCCGTATGCCAAGCTGGGACCAAGTGTCAGTTACCTGCCAAAATGGCACGATGCCCATATTGGGCCCTATTCCCACATTGGGCCCTATATGGTAAATTTTGGGCCATGTGTCAATACTGGACACTGTGTCAGTTTTGGGTCCATCATATATCTACATTGGGCCCTATGCTAATTTTGGGCCCTATATCAATTTTGTATCTTATGCCACGTTTGGGCCATATGTCAGTTACCTGTGAAAAAAGTACAACAGGCGAACGGACAGAGCGAACCGAAACTATAATTGTTTACGCCCAAGGCCACGAAACCCTAATAATTATAAATAAAATGTAAAAACCAGCAGAAATTGATTAAAAAAATATTGTCAAGTGCCACTCGATTAACTATAACTTTAAATGGACATCCACGTGTTGTGCGGGCTCGGAGCGACTCAGGTTCTTTGGATTATTTGCTTCTCGTTGCAATTTGCCTAGAGCGACCAAAGCTTTGGTTAATAACGTGCGTGCGTTCAAGAAAACATGCAAACACGCACTCACGCACGTATGCTCAGTAGCGTAGCTACATCGTTAAATATTTTTGTTATTTCATAATACACTCCACACATAAGCACAAAATTATACACATTAAGCCTGTATACGAGTCTTAAATTGTCTACGATAATCCCAGCTTTACATATTTATTATACAAATTAATTCCCGTCGTGGGATCGATTTCGAAAAGTTACTTTTCTCGTTAATTAACCATATTTAACATTCTCCTTCGATTATCAACTTGCTAGGCCGTTTCTTTATTGTCACTGGCGAGGGGTTTAAGACTTTTTTTAGATTTTCAAACTCGTTCGTATTTTTATTCCTATTCTTGGTTTCACAGCAGTTACTTAGGAAGGCAAATGTTTTTGCCTTTTTATTATTTTCTATAAATTACTTATTTATTTTCCAGGGACTTTGCATTTTAAATTATATAAAAATAAATTAATTCATGAGTCCAATTTACAAATAACTCTTCAATTTTAATGCTTACAATTTTTTTACCATTATATTTTATACTTCCAATTATAATTGTTTATGCTTTCAATTTTTTATTATTCCAATTGATTTTTATTACGGTTATTTATTATTAATATTTACTTTTCCAATTGTTCCAATTTCTATTGTTTAGGAAATCCTGTTAAAACAAATTATTTATAAATCAAATTTTATATAATTTGTTTACTCTTCGAATTTTTCATTCATCCAATTGTTTATCGTTACAAAATGAACTACTTGTAATTTTTAAAACTTGTTTATATGCTTCAAACTTTGTTAATTCACTTCTCAGAAATATGAGAAAAAATCTTTCCTGGTTGCAGACTCAGCCTCTTGCGATAAAGGGTTTATGGCTCTTTTTAATTCACGCGAGAGAGAATGTGAAGTCAAGCAAGCAGAACTTTGCTGATAAGGTTTTCTTACACCATATCTATATCATTTTTTTTTTTTTTTTTATTTTGTTGCTTCTTAGTCATTCTGACAGCCCATACATATGTTTTGTGCCAATTACACGCTTCAACAATGATTCTTTGACAAACAAATGGGCCGCACTTGAGCTCTAAAAGAAAATCAAACTTTTCTTTCATTTTAAATCCTTTTTTATGCATTCAATCGATTATGTACTCAACTATTTATTCCCCAATTAAATTGTTTACAAACCCATTATTTAAACATCAAATTGTATATACAGACAATTATTTAAACAACCAATTGCATAAACAACCAATTGCTTGCACAGTTAAATGTTTATACAGCCAATTTTTTAATACAACAAACTGTTTATACAACCAATTATCTACACATCCAATTGTGTATAAGACCAGTTGGTTGTACATCCAATTTTTTATAAAACCAACTGTTTAAACATCGAATTATTTATACATCCAATTGTTTATACATCCAGTGGGTATGAAACCAATTGGTTACCAATTGTTTGCACCTCCAATTTGTATACAACAAATTATTTACAAATCCAATTGTTTATGCTACCAATTGTTTGTACATTTATTAAAATTTATAATTCCAACTTGAATTGCCTTTTGACCTCAATTATATTTCAACTCAAAAAAAAAATTGGTAATTTTTTTTTTTGACAGTCCAATGACGACTCCAGTTACAGATCAAGTTTCTTCCTTATTGAATCTTTGTCCTCCCACTGATCACGATCGATCAAACTGTCAATATAGAGTTCGCGAAGAAAGAGCGAATTGACATAATCGCAGAAGCTAATCAAAATGACATTATTGCTTCTCAGGTCGAGAATTATTTCTATCAAAAAGAAACGAACGATGACTTTGAAAATCTTCTCGGTTGATTGAGTCACTGACATGATTTACACACGACGTTCAAACTTTTCCATTCAAATCAAAAAAGAAAAAAAAATATATTTAAAAGTACAAAAAGTAACTAAAGGTAAACAACTTTAAAGCTTTCTTTTCAATAAATAGAATCTGATTCTCATCTCGGAGCCAGTTTCAGTCTTTTTTTTTTTATATTTCTGAGGTTTGGCAAAGATAAAAAGTCTCTTTGGTATATTGAAGACGGTTAACAGAACCAATGAGGTTACAGCTACACTTTGACGTTTGGCCTTTGGGTAAAATTAGAGCAAAGCGTAAAATCTCTTTTGCTTCGTGTCGTGTATATTTTTTTAAGATACTGTCTTAATTCGGAGCGAAAATAGTAGAGCACTTTGTCGAAGAGTTTAATAATATTGGGGAACCAAAGACAAATGAAATGTGTTTATAAACAGCTTTTTATTTTCGTTTGAGGGAAATTTAGTCGTCTTCTGTTTTCGTAGAAAGTATGGATAGAGGGAAATGGATAGATTTTGAAAAATCTGAAAATAGAAACTAAAAGCTCAAGCTAAAACGCTTCTGCGTTTGAAATATTTTATGTTTTAATGTTTGTCATTTTAGGCAACAATTTCGGAATCCTTTTCGTTTTTAATCAATTGGTTTAAACATTTGGATTGTTCCAACTTCAAGCATGAACAATTGAAAGCAATAGAATTTAAATCTTAAATAATTGTAGTCAGATACAATTACGATAATGAAGAATTGAAACCATACAAAAATTGGTATCATGGACAATTGAAAGCATAAGCAATTGGAATCACACAACAATTGGATTCATAAACAGTTGGATGAAGACCAAAATTAGAATCATATAAAAATTGGAATCTTGATTAATAAAAAGTTTGAATTATAAACAATTGCACCAATAAACAATTGGAAGCACAAAAAATTGGAATTATAAACAATTGTAATCACAACCAATTGGAAGTATACAAATATTAGAATCAGACAAAAATTGTAATCTTTATTAATTGAAAACTAAAAATTTAAATCATAAACAATTGGACCCATACAAAATTGGAAGAATAAACAATTGGAATAATAAGCAGTTGGACGTAAATAAAAATTAAGATTGTAGGAAATTGGAATTGTATAAAAATGAATTCATAAGCAATTGGATCTGTAAACAATTGGAAGCATACAAAATTTAATTCAT
>JAUESI010000001.1:248070-259765 GCA_032275145.1 Synergus laeviventris
GACGCAAGACGATGCTGTGCGTTTGGTGGGATCAGCAGGGTGTCATCTACTATGAGCTATTAAAACCTGGTGAAACTGTCAATGCTCACCGCTACCACCAACAACTAATCAAATTGATTATGAATAAAGACATGAGAAGCTGATTTTTCTTTACAACGCCCAATCGCACATGTTAAAAATGGTCCAAAACTACTTGAAAACACTCAACTGGGAGCTAGGTGATAACTAATTTAAGCTTATACACCTGGTATTGCCGAAAACTAAAGATGAACTTCATGAAACTGACTATAAAATTGAGGATGAATTTCATGACAAAACTATGATGAAGACCACTTTAATTATTAACCAAAATCGAATTGAACCCTCTAAAATCATAAATTAAACTTAAATCTAGACAATCCCGAAAAATACTCAATAAAACGTTACCCCTCTTATCTCATAAACTAAACCTCACATTTTCTTATCTACGGAGACCCTTTAATCCTGCGGCCATTAGCGAACAATTTGAAACAATGTGCAACGTTCACCGAGACAAATTGCAGTATCGGTGCTTTACTATTCAAGCGGGGGTGAGACTCTTGTTGGGGGGAGGGGGAATATAGAGGAGGGGGGTCTAGTAAAGTGGTGATCGTAAATCCAAGAGCATAAGCCGCAAAATAAATCATGTAGGTTGAACGCGAAGCCTTAAGGTAGATAGGTACAGGAGTATAAATGCGTCTTGTGTATACCGGTCCTATAAAATTTCTAGCGCGATCGCGCGAAACTCATTGGGTGGTTGTTCCGGAGAACAGCACTTGCACTCAATGGTATAAACGATTCGAAAAGGGAACCCATGGACCTAAAGATCTTGTAGAAAGATGCTCAGGCAAACCACATAAAAAAAATAAGACAATGGCGAATAACAAAGAAGCCAAGCTCGGGATGCTTTCCAAGGTTTTGTTTTATACGATTTTTAAGTGAGATGTTTTTCCTATGCATAGATTTTCAATTTCATATCAATCAGGTTCTAATATCTTATCAATAGATACGTAAATTAATTATTTATAATAGAATAAAATAAAATACCATAAAAGTTTACTTATTCTTTTGTAAATATTTCTTATTCAAGAGGTAGTGATTGGTAAATAAAATTCGCTGGCCATTCACTAAAGTGCAAGAACGCCCACGACTTTACGTGGGCGAGGACCCAAATACCCCTTTCAATGATAAGGATAAAGAATTATGAGTTCTGATATTAAATATTAAGTCTTTATGCGAGAGTGAAAATAAAGGTCAAAACGATTTGATAAATGTCTACCCGATATACTCGATTAATTTAAACTATTTTACCTGCGGTTTTTATTAATTGTTGAGTAGTCGTTTGAGACTTTTTGGTCATTTCTATCGAAATGGCAAGACTCCTTGACTGTGAACTGAAATGTAAGATATTCATTCATAAACCCGAGGCTTATAGAATCGTAAGAGAAAGGCATTTTGCCAATGACGAGAGGGAAGATATTCAATGAGTGACGAGAATCTGTGAATGGACCAAAATTCTTGAACTTGATCTTCTATAATCTACACTCGTCCCCGTTTACCTTGAGAAACATTTCTTTATGTTCTCGCTTTTTGATGAACGATATATTCAACCGATGCCTCTGGGAGTTCCCATGGAATGAATTATGAAACTAATCTCCCTGATGATAAAAGTTGATTAATAGAGCCAGCAGCCATTTGAAAATCATCGCTTCTTCTTTTGCATAATACAAAATATTATCAACAAATAAAGTAATATTTAAATTAAATATAAATAAATCCCTGGAGATAATTATCGAGAAACTTAATTCGTCAATAAATAACTGAGGTACAATTATGTCCGATGAAATTGATGTCAATTATGAAGCAAAAAAAGGACCTTGTTGCTCATAATATATGATTAAGTGCATTACCTTAGATCTGATTTGTGTACACACAGATATTTTGAAATAACAGTTTAAGACCGAGATAATTCACTGGAACTGCAATAAGAACGGGAACGGGAGTAATTTTACTAGCAGTCGCTATAAATAATTTCGACAGATCATAGTACAAGGCAATTCCAAAGCGCAGTAAATTGGACTTTGATTTTTCTCAAGTCAGAAGCTGAATCTTTAATAAGTGGTGGAGAAACCAGTCCTTAATGAAATTAAAGATTTGATCAGCATTGCAGTAATACGCTCAACCGAGAATGTCGAGCGTAGATTAATGGGAAGGTTAATTCACAGGTGTAACCTTTCCTTCCTCGTCACGTCCAAACCGACAACCCTGTTAACTATTTGACGTTCTAAAAATAATTCCATTAGGAAATGCGCTCCTGATATAGATTCAGATCTCCCTGTGCAATGATTACTATCATTTTTTTAGTTGGAAGCAAGAAAATTAATTAAAATTAAAATTAAATCTCTATAACGCCCCTCAAGCCACTCCTTATGGGAAATCAATATCGATGAAAATAGAAACGAAATAATAATTGTCTCTTAAAATTTCGAATAATATTCCTTTGAATTACAAGGCTCGTAATTTGTGAGAAAATAAAATAGGATTTAGAATCGTAGTTGGTACTTAGGATTTGCCTTGTACTCGACTGGTCTATGGGTCGATAAACTCTTTGAAATGCTGTGGGTTCGTCGATATTGTATTATGCAAATCGTCTAGCAGTCGCGAGTCCCGATACTTGTCCATGTACCTGTAACTAAGGACACGTCTCGGTTATACGATTGCGGGTGGCGAATCAAGCGATTATGTTCAAGATAGGACACTAATGGAGTTTTAATCCCTTGCTAACTAATTGCTGACGAGCACAAGTCCCCATGCTCACGACTAATTTAAATTCCCTGGAAACAAACACCGCGGTATTTTCGAACTTTGCGCGTCAAAACAACGTCCTCCAATAGGATTTATTTATTCCTTTCCTCTCCAATCCATTATTCCCTTCTTCTCTCAATTTTCTATTATCCTATCCAATCGCCTCCAATCTTCTTCCCACCATCCATCCACTATCCATTTAAATCCCCCTGTCTGATGACCTATATTCCTACATTCGTTTCCCCACTCTCCTCCCGTCTATCCTGATTTTATTTTATACCCTTCATTTACCAAACACTTTATTAATAATAGTACTTGAATTCATTAAAAAAGAAATAATTAATAATAATTTAGTAACATTTATTCTCTCTTTGAAATCGTGCACTTGCAAGTAAATATGCAGAATCGTGCACCAGTACTAACAAGTTGGCGTGAGACGGTAGGCAGTGTACTTAATGTCACTTATAACTCATTTTCCGCAGGGATGCTGGAAGATCTCGGCGAGGTCTAAGGCCAAGGTCTCACTCGCGAATATTTTATCGATCCCATAGCGATTCTTAATGCAGATAAATTCACTCCCATCATGGATTATGATTATTTTCCACTAGCCAGAGTCTAAAGGCCACTCAATTTTTTTCCCGATATATAAATGAAGCCCAAATGACAAGAAAGAGAATTTTTTTTCGCCAGTATCCGTGTGCAAATATAGAAAGTGAATTAGTGTTCACTAAAAAATCATAGAGGAGATGAAGAAGTCTCTAAGCTTGACTCTCCTGTTCTTCAAACACTTATGATTCTTCAAAGGAAATAGCAATCGTGAAAGATTTGTTCCGGGCGCCCACACGTTGGTGGACTGAGAGGCTTCTTTTCGCATGACTTCGAGTCTCGGAGGATTGGCAGTGAAATAAAGAGTGCGGATTTACAGAGCGGGCAAGCGTAAAAGCGACTCGTTAGTTGGAGATCCTCTATGTCTTGCAAAGGCGGGTTTCTGATTCCGAGAAACGTACGCCCAGTCCTGCTGACCATGTCGATCCCAGCCGCACTCGATCCAAGTCTGATAAGCGACGATCGAGTGATAAGCACTTCCACCTTAAAGGCTCGTTTCTACCAGTTTTGTCGCAAAAGATACCGCCACTTTATTTTCCTGATCTGGAAAGGACCTTGGGACTTGGAAAAATCCAGGTTTCCTTAATTGGAAGCTTCTCTGATCATTAGAATTATTTTCTTCAAAAGGATAGGATGGTATAGGGTTAATAAATAAATTTAAAATGGAACTCACTCGTGCAGCCAATATCCGATAATCCGTAATGATCGATCTCGCACAGATCACACCGGTTTCCAGAAACCCCATTTTTACAGCTACATTCTCCTGTTACAGGGTCACAACGACCATCGATAGCTCCAAAGTCGCAGTCGCATTCTCTGCATCCTGCAGTCACATTTCCATATCCTTCAATGCAGGAAGAACAATCTCTGCCATCGAATAAAGATTTGCAGGAACACTGGCCCGTTTTTGTATCACAGAGAATTGAAGTGCTGCCAATAAGATCACAATTACAGGCTGTAAAAAGAAAACTTTTTTTAAAATTCTAATTACATTCGGAATATCAAATGTATACATAATTATGTAGATACGAAACAAATGTATCCGATGATAAGATTATCTTGTCCTTATAAACAGGATCGACCTGCCATCTAGTGGCGAAAGTGCCTCTAAATGTTTGAGTAATCTACTGCGACCAGCTGCGACAACACGATTAGGCAAACTGGTTTGTTAAAATAATAATATAATACACAATATACCATATAATATACATTTATTACTCACGCTTGCAATTTCGCTCTGAAGGATCTCCATAATGCGCCTCTTTGCATTTTTCGCAGCTCCAACCTTCTGTGTTCCCAAGGCATTCGAGACAGCGACCTGTTTCCTGGTCGCAGGGACCACCACCACAAGGACATGGTTTACAGGTATCACCGGGTGTCAAAGGACTTCCAAAATATCCGACATCGCAACTGAAAAATAAGATGAAATTGAAATATTAAGGTTAACATTTCAGTGTTTTTCATAGGTAATAACAATTGGTATTTTTTTTGTTTACAGGGCATGTTATGGAAATATGAAATTACTTATTAACCTTTCGCAATGGTCGCCAGTGTACCCAGCTGGACATTGGGTGCAAACGTAGCCACTAAAAATGTTGCTGGGATCTTCGAGTTGACAACTGGGACTGAAATTATTTGCAGGAATGGAAAGAGGACATGCACATCTTTTGCAGTCTTCTGGCGTTCCTCTTGTTGCGTCTCCATAAAATCCAGCAACGCAACGATCACACCTTGGTCCAATTGTGTTATGCTCACATGTCTGCAAATTATTTATAAATTTAAAATCATAAAAACTAGACTTAAAATATTAGGAAGCATTATTCAGAACTCGCTGATCCATAATAGTAGGGAAACTCTTTGACAAGTGCACGTAATTCGCTGATCCATAACAGTGGGGTCATTTTATAAAAGTTTTTTGAAATTCGCTGATCCATAATTACAGTACAATTTTTTAAGTGATAAGTAAAATTTTCTTTTGAATAGAAAACTCACATGACATTCGTTAGCCAGAAGATCACAGGAAGCAGAATGTCCATTGCAATCGCATTTTATACACTCGTGTCGATTTTCTTCTCCAGAGTCATTGCCATCTGCTTTTACGTAGCCCCATTCACATTTTTCACAGGACAATCCTGCATATCCCTTCGGACAATAACAAACTTCTACCAGAGATGCTTTCTCCTCCGGATTTGCTGAAATCTCCCCGACAGACAATTGAGCCCATATGAGACTGGAAATAAAAAATTGAATTAGAATTGAGCTCACTTTTTAAATTGAATAATTTGGAATGGCATATTATTTAAAAATATAACTTTTCTTTTTTTCTTATATCTTACCTTCCTTCAATTTGTTCGGAATGATACTGAGCTCTGATTAAAATATGCTTCACGTCAGTTAAAACACTCATCATTTCGTTTTTGGTTACAGGCTCGCCTTTATAATCAGTTATCCTCAATCTGTTATCAAGATCCTGAATAATAGAGGGAACATGATACCAGCCAGTTTCTTGCAAAGGAACCGAAATTTCAGCATCCTGGACGGCAAATCTTTCCTCTCCGTAGGCAATCCTCATTCCATTGTTTCCCTTATTAACAATAAAAAAAAATAATTAAATGAGTTCAAAGCCTTTGACAACAGTTGAATTTCCTTTCAAGTTATTTCAATTTATTGTTTGAAGTTATTTGAAATTTGATTTCAGTGGAATTTTCGAGTTTTGTAGATCCAAAACTCTTTGATGCTGAATATAATTTTTGCAGACATTAAGATTGAAATGTCCTTTCCGGCATCTGATACTTACTATGAGTACGAGACTTGGTTGGATGGTAGGTTTTCCACTGGTGTCTCCACGCATGACGACCCACGTGACAGAATAAGTGAGATTGCTCCCGTAGGAGGACAAACGATTTCCGGTGTAGATTTTGGGAGCGAGCCAATATGGACTTTCGTATTCGAGTTCGAAGGCAGCTATCGTTAACCAACCTCTGTCAGAATCCAAAGTTGGACTCACAATTCTCGACCCACTGATGTCACTCACTTGCCAATCATTTAATGTTGATACCTATAAAAGAAAAATTGAATTTAATTGAAATCTATTTCTGATGATTTAAATTTTACGCCTAATTTAGATTAAAATTTAAGGTTATGTTTAAGAGTGGCATTGCGACCTAGAGGCGCGAAATTCAGATTGTAAGATTTTATTATTTTCCTTAATAGTCACGAGAGATATTACTGCAAATTTATTATATTTCTGGAAATATATTCAAGGATGCAGATTTATATTTGCAATTTTTAATACTTTGATATTTAAAATCTCCTATAAATCTCTCTTGATCTTTATTAATATTTGTTATCTCAGCTCCTCGTTAGTAGCCTTATTCACTCTTTATGAAGTCTTCATCGTGTCCCATTCATCGTTTCAAAATTAATAAATAAGAAAAAATTGTCACTTGACATCATAATCACAGCCTCGATATTCAGCAGAATCCGATAAACGAGATAAGTATCAGCTGCGTCGAGTTTATTGCTCGAGGACGTCGACAAGTCAATTTCCCCCCAGGGATTACGATCATAACTCATTTATGCAGATTCCTATTTTTAAGAATTTAAAATGCAGACTTTCATTTTCGAATTAAGACTATACCATATAATTCTAACTTTCTTCGTAATCTGAATGATTAAATACAAATACAAATTTTAAGTTATCTTTAAGCACTCTTGGGGTGACAAAAAAAAGAACTTACAACACTGTAAATCATTTTTCCAGCATGACATTCTTCAGCGATTCCAGAACAAAAACATGGAAGACATCCTTCCATGTTTTCTTTTGTAAGACCATAAAATCCGGCTTTGCAACGATTGCAAAATTCTCCAGCAACATTTGGTTTGCAAAGGCAGTCGCCCTCACAATCGTGGGATGGCAAAACGCCCCTAGGATCACAAGGACAAGGCATACAAACAGGAAACTGACGATAACCCGATGCACATTGGTCGCAACTGAAGCCAGAAAATCCTTCCTTGCACTCACAGGCCCCTGCTACCTGAAACATACACAGATATCAAATTTTTGAATTTCATTTTCATTTTTTTTTATTTGAATTTAATAACAATTTAAATTTCGCGCCATAATTTGAAGTTATGTTTAAGTGTGCCACTACGAATTTCTGGAGCGAGATTTAAACTGTATTTAATTTTCTTTCACTTAATAACAAATTATATAATAAATTAAATCTTGCCTTTCCGATATGAGTGAACGTATCATCAGGAATGCAGTATCCTGTGCTCCCACGGACGTTACAATCACAAGGTATACAAGGTTCAAGAGCATCAGGTAAAACTCCATTTGGCCGGTAATAACCCTCCTGACACTTTTCGCAATTAATTCCTGTAGTGTGGTCCTGAAACAGATACAAATATTTAATTCCCAGAAAGTTAGAATTTAATTGAATTATTGAAATTTGAATTTCGCGCCGAAATAAGCTGAATTTAGAGGTTAAGTTTAAGTTTGGTGGCACGAATTTCTTTGCCTTCAGAGGTACTTACCGAGCAATTTAGACAAACACCCCCTCCTTTATATTTTCCACGAATATCCATGGAAAGTTTCTGCTCGGCCACATCCGGATCGTATCGACATGAAGTTGCATGCCCGTTACAATTGCATTTTTCGCAATGAAATCCTTTTCCTGAGGTTCCTGATTTCCATGCAATTTGATTGTACATCGGACAGCATTCTTCGCATTGTTCGCCACACGTGTGTCGTTCGCATTCGCACTCTTGATGCTAAAAGAGAAAGAAAATTAGTTGTATTTATTTTTAAATCATAAATAAAAATAGAGTCGAGAATTTGAAATTTTTATTTTGTCGGATAATTGCGACGAAATTACTGGTTATGTGTAAGTGTGGTCTTGGCAATTTGGCGCGAATTTCAAATAGTTTAAATTGAAAATCCTGCATTTTGCAAGTTTATAACTTGAATCTAAGACAGCGATAAATCCAGAATGAAGTAGGTACTATTGCGAAAGAAGATACAATGGCCATAAAACTCGTAAGGTTGGCAAGAGAACGTGAACAAGGTACATTGATCCTTCTCGAATCGAGAAAATCTCAGATGAAAAATGACGCAAGATATAATCTCTTGCGTTTGATCAAACCTTCAACCTTACACAGATATTTTTTGCAAGACCATATTTGAACCAGGTTCAGTCGTATGAATTTATCAAATACATGTTATTTTGTTTTACAAATGGGAAAAGTAGACTATTAAATGCTGAAGGTGTAATGTTTTTCTCTGGCGAAAGGTTCATATTGAAATTTATTTTTAATCCTCTTTAATCCGTGCCTCAACTCAAAATTTAATTCGAATGAATCCGAAATCTATCCGAAGACACTTTTCAATCCAAACTTCCAATCCAAATGAATGCGATTGAATCGGAAACCAACCCAAACTCACATTTCAATCCGAATGAATGCAACCCTCATCCGGAAAGATTTTTGAATCCTTTTCAATCCGTCAATCGTTTCAAAGTTGAATCCGAATGAATTCGGCATTAAAATAAATGAATCCAATTGAATCCGACTTTAATCCGAGCGAAAATTCATTTCTTTTCAATCCTATTTCCAATTCGAATGAATCCGAGATCAGTCCGAAATTCTTTCAATCCTTACCAATCCGTCAGTAACAACAATTTCAATCCGAATCCATCCGACCTCATCTTTTAATCCAGAATGAAATCTTTCCTTTGACTACGGATAAGAAGGGATTCAAGCGGATTAAACCGGATACGAATCCTTGTTTCAAAATCGGATTGGGCAGGATAGAAATTTAGGTTTGACCTCGCATTAGGTCAGATGGGCATCCTCGTTTTCATCTCGAATTAAATTGGATTAAAACGGATAGGAACCCATAGATGCGGATTAGATCGGAATGAAGCTGTTTGGTTCGGATACAAATTCCGGAATTAAATGGATTCAAAAGGATACATTTTTTTTCTATCCTAAGCTTTTGCCAAGATTTATACGGAACCGGAAGGCATGTGCAATTATTTATATGTGGCATCTAACTCATCTTTAAAGAAGATTTATATACATATATCGATGTTAACGACCTAGCATCTTGCGGTAAATAACGCTTATATCAGCTTATATTAATGTAGGTTATAATACTACGGTACATTTACCTGGATAATAATTTATCGTTTCTCACGCGAAACCCCTGACTTTATACGAGACGAGCACTTTCATGTAGCTTGGGTTGCGTGCATTCAGGAGTCGAGCAGTATTTCATTAATGTAAATTTTTATATCAGATAATAATAAAGAAAAAAATACGGTTAATCACATTCTATAATTTTTATTATTCTTAAAAATTATTTATTTTTTTTTGACTGAAGAAAAAATTCAAAAGAGTGGAGGTTTGGATAACTTCTATATTTTTTAATTAACACTTTTTAAAAGTATTCAATTGCTATATTATAGAATTTTTAAAATGAGACAGTTGCAAGTTGTAGTAGGTGATATTTAAATTGTATATGTAATTATTTGTCATATTGTATAACATTGTAGATGGAAAATTATTCTTGAGTTACTCAGAAACGATTATGGGCGACTTTTGTCCAAAAAGTGTTTCACAAACTCGAGTTTAAATCCGTTAAGCGGACCATTAACTTGTCGGGCGTTTCACCGGAACAGTGGCTAATGGCAGAATCCAGCAGAACGTTTAGATCAAAACGTTGTCAACTTGGCACGCATTCAACAAAATTAAATTTTGAGGATCCTCACAGCGAAAACAATTGTTTTTAAAATTTGAAAAAGACGCAAAGAAAACCAAGAAATCTCAGAAATGCATTTCCTGGTCTTCAGAATTCAAGAAAAAAAGTTTCAAGTTTCTTTTATCCACAATGACTACTGAACTTGTGAAGAAGAGTCGATGGGAATAATTTCTTCTTTCAGAGGCAATTAGCGTCTCTCGGCAATGCTACCTACATAGAAGTTTGATTGATCTCAGAGCTAAGCTCGCTCTCATCTTATTTGACTTTCTATTTAGTATAGAGCCCAGTGTATGAAGAGTGGAAATTTCATTTCGGACGACATTAAATGTAAACGCTTTTTGAATTTTCATATCTCATTCCTGGGTTTCTGAAAGCAAGAAACCTAACGGATTCACTGACTAATAGCCGAGACGAGGAATTTCGCAATGATCCGCAACGACATAAACTTAAGAGTATGTGGGGAACTCTGCGGTTTAAATCTGAGCTCTTTCAACTTTTAAGCTCTAGAGACATGAGTGAGACACTTGTTTATGCCCATATACGTGCAATGGATGATGGCAAAATGTCAGAAAGATAGCAACGCAGCTGCGACTCAGGTACTCCAGAGAAAGTGCAGACAATACCGATTAAATGCCATCACGTGTTTGCAATTTACAACTCTTGGCACCCCTATAATTCCCTAAGTAACTTGATTCATGAGTCAAGTTACTGGAAGTTTAAATTATTATGGTATAATCTTATTCCTAAGGCATAGAAATTTACTGCGCAGGCGCAGGTCTCATGGAACATTACTGCGCAGCCGCAGCTAAGCGGAATTGTACTGCGCAACCTTGATGGAAGTAAAAAGATAGGAAATCTGTTCATTTGAATCTTTTTCGATCTTCAGGAGTGAAATGGAAAGGAAACATTTATTCAAATGTATCCTTCCCAATTCATTCCAACCTATACATACTTCTATCTCTTTTTTAATCAAAAATACTCTCTTTCCTTTTGAATCTCCGCTTTTATATCTTTTCGTATCCTTCGTTTATCTTCGCCAATCTTTTTCTGTCTCTCTTGAAGTATACAAGGGTTGTGTTTTATCTTTTTGGAGATATTCGATCGTGACTATCCTCAAAAACAGTCATCATCACTTTCCCGGCCGGTGGAATCGTCTTTGCCTTTTTCGGAGCAGATTCGCCCTTTGCACTCCACTGTCTTTTTGGTACAAAGTAAGCAAACGCGGCACCCACTCCATAAAGTGACCATATTTCAAATGCTCAAAAACCCTCTTTGATTTGCATAGGCGTATTGCCTTTCAAAAACAAATATTTAATGACAACTCGATACTCAAATTTTTCCATTTTCAGAAAAATCTTCACAACGAATCACTTATACGATTGTGAAATAAAAACTAAGCGTCCAAAATGTCTGAAATTTTGGTTAGGAACTCCCAAGACATGCGCAAATATATTACCCAACTTTACCTTTCTATCCATGTGTATTGTGTATCCTTCTTGAATC
>JAUESI010000001.1:279640-297812 GCA_032275145.1 Synergus laeviventris
AATTTAAATCATAGGTATTAATAAATAAACATAGGTAAGTATGTAAGGTAAATAGGTAAGGTAAGTATCTGTAAAAATATGTTTTCCTGTTCATTTTGCTGTACGTTGCAGTTGCAGAGACTGCGATAGAAAATAATAGGTATTTATAGGTAAAAATAGGTAAGGTAAGTATCTGTAAAAAAATGTTTTCTCTTCATTTTGCTGTACGTTGCAGTTGCAGAGACTGCGATAGAAAATAATAGGTATTTATAGGTAAAAATAGGTAAGGTAAGTATCTGTAAAAAAATGTTTTCTCTTCATTTTGCTGTAAATTGTAGGGAGAAAATAATAGGTAATTGATTTTTGTAAAGTTGTAGAATTAATTGCTGGATTTTTTGAACCATTAACATCATTAAAGTGGCATTGAAAGCAACTATTACCATAATCACGTGCCCATTACGTGATTATCGTAATTACAATTAAATTTATTTCTTCTCGAAGCACACACTACATCGTAAAAAGGCAAGCAATTTGGATTAAAAATGACTCTCTGATTGCAAAATGACGGTTGAAAATAAGGTTGAACTCAAATATCCGAGTTTATTGTCCAGTTTCGTGAAGCAAACTTCGAGACCTTTATAATTATGAGACCAGTGAGCCAATAATGATTATCATGAAAGGAAAGTTCAATACAAAAATAATGATTCAGGGGTAAATAAAATTTGCAATTTTTACTACGACTTACAAACAATAACACCGAGAAAAAGAGAAAACGAATGTTTACAAGCAGTTTTATTTTATGATTTTCATATGAAAACAAACATAAAAGAGACAAGGCCAATTAATATTACGGCTCTTGGAATCGTAAATATAACTTCGCAAGGGGCAATCGGTTGTATTTACCGTCTGATCAAAGAAGTATGTAATCAAGAAATCGTGCCACTTAATTGTATCATCCACACGCCGTTATCGAGACACATAATATCTGGTTTTCTTCAAACCCTCTCATTTTCATTTTTCTCGTGAATATTCTTTTCCCATATAGAGAGGCGGAAGCAAGGTATAATGTAGCATATAACGGATGAAGGATAACGATAATTATCGATCTTGTGGTCTCGTTCCGATTTTATACGCTGAACACAGGACGTTTCGCAATGAGATCTTATCTCGATTGTATCTTGAATTAATCTTGTTTCATCTTGATTATATCCAATAGAAGATCTTCAAAATAAGATGTAATTTTCCCCTGTTGTGTCACGATCACTTGGCATAATTAGGATAATGAGCTTCGCATACAATATGAATTTATGAGATGAATGAATCGGCGATATTAAAATCTGTTTTATTCGAGACGGTTGTCACTCTCGATTAAATAAAAAAAACAAAAATTGTATCCTGTAACTCTCTGATCCAGCGATGTAGAAATAAGTTTCAGGAAAAGTATTTTTAAAAGTAATACATATATGTTTATGTTAATAATTCAAACGCCACTAAAAGTTGCACTGAAAACTTATTTTACATCTTGGAAGTTTAAAATTGCACATGGTGGTGGTTCCTGAGGCACTGCGTGATTTGACACTCCGTTATTAGTTTATTAGCAATTTGCAGTCGACTCCGAGGCACTCTTACCGATTTTACACGCCGGTTCTTAAAACGCATGGACCATTTTGGTGCAACGCGAGGTCAATGGTCTTGGCAGCGGTTCTCAAAAAATGAATACCTCCAGCAAAAAGATCCACTCATCAAAGACTAACATGGATTTTCGCCTTAATAGTCAACTTAATAGACGACATTCAATGTTACTTAGAACTAATTAATGGCTTGGATGAAATGTTGATACGACAAAGGGTAAAAGAAACCACTCAAAAAAATGAGTGGAGACCCTTTCAAGAAGTCCATTCATCCAATTAACCCTTGATGATTTTTTTATCGTCTGCCCTCACTTATAGGTTAAAGTTAGAAGAAAGCATGCCGGTTATTGTACCACGTGTGGATGTTGCGTCAGGCGTTTTTAACCGCCCGCGCGATTTGCGTTTATTGTGTACAAATTGAATGACGCCGGAAGTGGAAGGTGGTGCTGAGAGCGAAGGGCGATACTCAAATCTGTATGTGAATGAGAAAAATGGACCAATAAAAAGTGGGTTGTCGCACGATGCAGGAAACGTGTTCCAGACACGATTTTGATTTTTAGCATTGCATATAGTGTGTTACTGATATTTAAAATTATTTAAATCGTATAGCAGGGCGGATAATTCCTTAAGCCCATTTTCTCAACATAAATGAATCCTAGAAAAGTGGAAATGCAGATATATATATATATATATATAGAGTTGTATATATATGTCAGAGTCTTTATTACTGCGATATCTTCAGTTAATTGCAGTGCTCTTTGCTGCACCCCATGACACTCGGAAGCTCACAATCTCTTCCACGTTTTCGCAATCGTCATATCTCTTATTTTTTATTTTTTTTTTTTTTTGTTAAGAAATCTGCATATATCATATTTAAAAGCTATCTTTAAGCAACTTTCAGTAACATGTAACGAAATCGCTGAATGAATGGAGATTTCGCATTTTCATAATGTTCTCCATTTCTACGAATGAACGAAGGTTAAGGACCATTTCATCTCTCAGACACAAATATATTAATGATAAGCTGGCAGAGAAAAATGAAGACCTCACAGTTGCGGTCTAGTATAAAGAATATAACTTCATAAATCACTTTCCAGTACCCCCCGGCGTAAGTAGATCGACCTTTATTTTTTTAACAAAAGGAGAACATATATATAATTAGAAAAAAGTATTTAATTATGTATAAAAATGAATAATTGCAGGTAGGCATCTTAAAAATTGCGAAAAATGACGGACATTTACAATCCGTTTGTACGGTCTAATACGAAAATATCGCCGCGTAATGCCGTAGACATTTAGTGCAAATAAATTCATCATATATGTTTCAGCTATTCAGAGTGCTATCCCAGCAGTTAAGACAGAATATATTACCGGGTAATATCTTTTCATTACTTAGTAATATGTATTTCTATCTGGATGTCTGTGCTGACCATAAATATGTAAAATTAAATGAATTGCATTACATCCGTTACTCTGCAGAGTTTTATGAAAATTTAATTTAAGAGAGAATTTTCTGTAATTTGTTTATTTATCATGCGTGGAACTCTTTCAAGAATAATTTATGAATCTACTGAATCTCTAATCCCCTAATTTTTCAACCTCCTGACCCATCAATTTTCTTCGGATTATTTTCTGTGAAAGACAGTCTTTCTAATAAATGTGTTTTCTCTTTTGTAAAGATGTACTCTGAGTTATGAATATTCGTAAATAAATTTTTGATACAGTGCCAAATTGAGTGTATGCTCTCATTAATAAAATTCGCGCAGACGATATTTAATTCGAATGGCGAAAAACAGATGGCCAGGGATTTCCGGTCGAAGAGGACCAGCAGAGGCAAGAAACCGCGGCCAGAATTATAAAAGAAGAGGAACCGATAAAATAAAAAGCAACGTCTTATGTCCTTTTTTAATTCGTCCCCGGGCGCCTCGAGAGCACACGACACAGTGAAATTTGCACAGACCAAACTCTCAGGTTCCGAGTCGTTCAAATCGAAAGTAAAAATAACGTAACATTATTTTAAGAGTGTCGTTGTGCTCAAATGCCTCAGCCTGCCGAAATAGAAAAAAAGAAAGGAAAGACCTCGAGAAACACACTCTAGAAAGAAAGACAAGATCGAAAACACTTGATGCTTGAAAATGTGATCGTAAGGGTCTCATTTGCTAAGCAAATGGGTCTTTTATCGATATCGAAGCATCAATAAAAGTCGGATTCGAATCGAAACTAAAAATCGTGGCGGGAAATCCGCTCGGGGACTTAATTTGCGGTGTTAAAATTCGCTCGTTAAGCCGGTCGCTTGTTAATTGCCTCGTAAACAAGTTACCGCGAGAACAAGAGAATCAGCACAGCGCCGATCGCTCATTTGTACACATGAGATCGAATCGCCAAGTTCCTCGTGATGTCGATTGTTAATCGACTCGACCGCAATCCCAACTCTCGAAGCGACCGAACAAAGTGCTCGATAAACATAAAAAAAAAAGAAAAAAAAAAAAGAGAAAACATCTTTTATGCAATCTGTTTTAAATACATTTTAAGACAAGCGCCAAATTCCTGGGCAACGCTTCGATACAAAGTTCATGCGCCTAAGATTTCTGCGCATTTTGTGCCGCGTTAGGTAATCGATACTCGCCCTTTCCGTAATCCTGATTCGTCGCGCATAGGTATCGATAGTAATTTTCGACAATCGATAATTGCCTCTCGGGAATTTCCCTTGCTCATTATGTTCAAGGTTGGTAAGTGACGTATCTAAGAAGAAACATTTCACACTGATATTGTCCCTCTTTTTCTTTTCCTTCAACTTTTTCCATGGAGTTTTGTTTCTCTTCTCAGACACGCAACATCGCCTTACGCAAAACCCTGTAAGATTCTTAATGGTGCCGCTTGACACGCAACTACACTTTTCGAATACAGCTTTAAATTCCAAGACTTCTAGGTCAAAATAACTACTAAAAAATAAAAGTGTTGTAACCCTTTGATGAGGGCCCTTTAAAGAGGAAGATCGGTTACGTAAACATGTGTCAATGCACCCGGTAAAAAGAAATGAAAAGACGATAATTAAGGGTCGTCGGTAACTCTTGAGCAGGACCGGCTCGTTGGGCGTTCCCAACCGATTGGCTTACGATTTGCGCGGATGCAACTGCATTTAGATTAACGTGATCCGCCTCTCTTTTGCTTCCCGTTTCAAAGTTGCTCCCTTTTTTTCAGTTCCTCAAGTCCAAATTAATGGCTCATTTACATAAGAATCCAGTCACCTTTACGAATTCCTTCCTCACGCCGCATAACTATAAAAGTTAATTTTTTCCGATAAATAATAAAGAACCTGAACCCGGGTCAATTTGCGGTTATTTCTGAGAATCTCAGATAATGCTTGAGCGAATCTCACTCAGAATTCCAGGCTTCGCATGGCTGAGGTAGTTTGATACGCGGGAAGTCAATCTCATTGATGGCGAGCCGGCCGGCACGGGTTGTAGCCGGCTCGAAGGTCACGGTCGGTTCAACCTTCAAGGCAATGCAGATTTGCAGATGCAGAGTCTTTACCGTAGCCGAGGAGTTGCTGTAAGTGCATTCCCAATGGACCCCATCGACTTTATTTCTTTTTTTTTGTTTTCTTTTTTCTTAATTCTTTTTTTTAATTGGCTTTCAGGGCACGTAGGCTACGAGGCGCGTTACTTTGCGCGCGCAAACCCGGTGGCATTTAAATAAGAGCAAGGTGACGGGGTGCGGGCCGAGAATGAGATTATTTCGAGACCACAGTCTTCTCTTTATACTGACACTAGTTACACTAGCTACTTTAACTACTGGCTACTACATCAAGCAGCACCCACCCCGATTATCCCTCCTAACCCCCTGGAGTTTCTGCCGCCCTGGGGGTGTGTAAACTAACACCAATGAAAGAAAAACTAAAGTAGAGGCTCTGGAACCTGCAATTTATCCTTCCTCATTATTTACGCACCTGCTCTCTCGCCAAGGAGGCGTGACGACTGGGTGGAGGTGAGGGACAATTTTCTCAGGTAGAATGTCAGGGAGTAAGATGTTTTGATCATTCGGGGCTTGGGGCGTTTTGCGCTTTGTCTTAGAGGAAATACAGAGCAATTACAATGAGGACATAATTTTTTTTGTCTCTTTTTTTTTGTACCTTGGAGAGAGGGAAACATGAAAGCATACAAATGTGAAGAAACTGAAGAAAAACATTTTTTTCACGCCACTGGTTTTGTCCCTTCTGTCACTAACCTCTCCCAGCCTCTTCCGTAAGAAAGGGTGCTTCCTCTCGTGATCCCTCTTCCGCCCTGCGTTTATGACGCTAAATATAAAGCACAGTTGCAAGAAGTCGCGGTGTCAACTGCCTCCGATATTCCCAGCTCAGACGCTTATGTTTCTTACCCGAGAGTTTATCCAAAAGTTACCCTAATTTTTCTCTAGACCACCCAAATTCATTTATTACCAGATTTTTATCTCTTCTCTTACTACAATTTTCCGAAAGAAATAAATAAACGCCTTTTTTACTTCACCTCAAGTTTTTCAATAGGGTGGATGGCTGAAATATATAGACCGCATTCTTTTATTTATATTTTGACGTATTAAAATTTACTGGCAGCTAAAATTGAAGTGCAACCCTTCTCAAGGTTGGAGAACTTTCTGGACTTTTTTTCATTGTGAAAGAGACCTATCTTCTCTCTTTGACTTTCTCCGCTCACTCGGAGAAGAGATCCGAGGAGCTTCGGGCAGTGCACCCTCTAATTATGGCGCGATTTTCGTTATCGATACTTCGATCGCTCTTTTCAAGAGCTTAGTATAAGTCAGTCTCGGTTAAAATTATCCATGAAAGAATCCGTCTTTCTAATCGGTCATGTAGGTAATAAACAAAATTCAAGTTCAGAATCCTTGACCTCGAAATAAACAAAATAAATAAAAATAAAGAAATATTTTTAATAACATCTCAACTGACCTTGTTTCAATCTATATCCACGTCCAGCGTGTGCATTTCGCGAGAAAATCACAAATAGCACCAAAAGCAAAATTTTCCTAGTAATCGCCATTTTTCACTCACTTTCCACAAAACAAAAAGAACACTGAAGCACTCACAAATGAAAAATTTCTCTCATAATTTTCTTTTTAATAATTAAACACTACTAAACCAGCAGTATCATCACAAATCACTAATTTTCACTGAAATTGTTTCTATGATTAATTTAACTCTCCATCCACTCGGAAACTCAAATCCAAAAAGTCGACTGCCATTTTGTCGTTTGTTAATTAATTAATAAAAATAAAGTCTCTTTCATTTTCGAGGTAAAAGAGGGACAATTATTTTAAAAGAGGGAGTTATTATTTGAAGGCGTATTATTTTTTCTGTTAAGGAACTGATTTTTACTAGACTGTTGAGGAATAAGGGACCGGTTGAAATTTAAAAATCGCGAAACCTCGTGGCGCGAAGTTTGAAAAAACGACGGAAATGGGTCTTGCCGGCAAGAGCCGAACGCGCGATGTCAACGCCGCGAGCGAACTAAACTCGAGAGAACTCTGGGGATCCCAACTACCGACGGAACCAACACCTCAAGCATCCAACCCCCTCCCATTCACCATCACGGCCGCCCTAAACCTGACAGGTAAATGAGAGGAGCTACCTGTTCGAAAAGGATGAGAGAACAATTCCTAAAATTCAAAGAGACCGCAAATAATGGGATGAGGGTCGTGGCGTTAGCAAAGAAAAGATTTACCTAATGATTGTTTTCAATTATGATAATGAAGAACGAGCAGAAATATCTGTTTACAAATAGCAAGACTATCTGCAGATCAATTAAAGATAAAAGGTGGATTATTAAATTTTTCGGCCAAAGGAAATTGAGGGAATAAATTCCAAAATATAAATATTATTAAGTATAAATATTATGCAAAATTTTTTAAAAAGTTTCCAACAAGAAAAATTGCAGACTTTTGTTAAAAAAACCCATGAGCCACGATTTCTGTTTACCATTTCCATTTATCATTTCTTTCTGCCATGATTCCAATTTACTATTTCTTTTTACGATATCTTTTGACCATTTTTCTTTGCCATTTCCTTTTATCATGGTTTCACTTTGCCATTCCCCTTTACCATTTCTGGTTATCATATCCCTTTTTTATTTCCCTTTACCATTTCTCTTTGCCATTCCCTTTTGCCATTTGCGTTTATTATATCTCTTTACCATTTTCCATTACCATTTCCTTTTACCATGATTTCTGTTTACCATTTGCCTTTGCCATTTCCTTTTACCATGATTTCCGTTTACCATTTCCATTTACGATATCTCTTTACTATTTACATTTACCATGATTTCCCTTTGCCATTTCCTTTTTCATTTCCCTTTACCATATTTATCATTTCCGTTTCTCATTTCCGTTTGGTATATCGCTTTACCATTTTCTTTTACCATGATTTCCGCTTGCTCTTTCCCTTCATGATTTCTCTTTACATTTCCATTTACCATGATTTCCCTTTAAAGATATATCGTAAAGGAAATGTTAAAATGAAATCATGGTAAAAGAAAATGGTAAAGAGAAATGGTAATGGGATCTGGTAAAAGGACATGCTAAAGGGAAATGGTAAACGGAAATCATGGTAAAAGGAAATTGTAATGGCAAATGGGAAAGAGAAATGGTAAGGGATATGGTAAGGGAAAATTATGGTAAACAATGAAAGTGGTAAGGGGAGATTGTAAAGAGTTATCGTAAAGGAAAATGGAAAAAGAAAATCATGATAACAGGAAATGGTAAAGGAAAATGGTAAAGGTATAGGATAAACGGAAATTGTAATGGGAAATGGTAAAAAGAAATGGTAAAAGGGTATGTTAAAAGGCAATGGTAAAGGGAAATGGTAAAGGGATATCGAAAACGGAAATGGTTAAGGGAAATGGCAAAGGGAAATAATGGTAAAAGGAAATAGTAAAGGGAAATGGTAAAAAGGTGCGTTAAAAGGAAATGTTAAAGGAAAATGATAAATGGATACGATAAAAGGAAATGTCAAAGGGAAATTATTATAAACGGAAATGGTAAAAGGGGATGTTAAAAAAAATGGTAAAGGGATATGGTAAAGGGAAATGGTAGAGGGAAATCATGGTGAAAGGAATAGGTAAAGGTAAATGGTAAAGGGCAATGGTAAACGGAAAATGGAAAAGGAAAATGGTAAAAGAAAATGGCAAAGGAAATGGTAAACGGAAATCATGGTAAAAGGAAATTTTAATGGCAAATGGGAAAGAGAAATGGTAAGGGATATGGTAAGGGAAAATTATGGTAAACCATGAAAGTGGTAAGGGGAGATTGTAAAGAGTTATCGTAAAGGAAAATCGAAAAGGAAAATCATGATAACAGGAAATGGTAAAGGAAAATGGTAAAGGTATAGGGCAAACGGAAATGGTAAAAAGGAATGGTAAAAGAGTGCGTTAAAAGGAAATAGTAAACGGAAATCGTAAAAGGGTGCGTTAAAAGGAAATGTTAAAGGGAAATGATAAATGGAAATGATAAAAGGAAATGTCAAAGGGAAATTATGATAAACGGAAATGGTAAAGGGATATGGTAAAGGGAAATGGTAGAGGGAAATCATGGTGAAAGGAATAGGTAAAGGTAAATGGTAAAGGGCAATGGTAAACGGAAAATGGAAAAGGAAAATGGTAAAAGAAAATGGCAAAGGAAATGGTAAACGGAAATCATGGTAAAATGACATGGTAAAGGGATATAATAAACGTAAATGGCAAAGGGAAATGGTAAAGGGAAATGGTAACGGTATATGGTAGAGGGGAATGGTAAAGTGAAATAGCAAAGTGAAATGGTAAAGGGAAGCCGAAACCATAATGGATATAGGTACTTTTATGGATTTTTTTAAATAAAAATCTCTTGAAACTAATTTTCTCAAAATCCAAAGAAACGCTGTTAAAAATAAAAGTTTTTAAATATTATTTTTTAAAAAGTTATATGCCTGTATCGAAAGAATGAAAACACAAATACTGTAGATTATTCAACCAGGGAATTAGGAAAAGGAGAAAAATACAAAACAGTTTAACATTTTCTTTTTTTTTTTACTAAA
Source organism: Synergus laeviventris (assembly GCA_032275145.1). Taxonomy (NCBI): domain Eukaryota; kingdom Metazoa; phylum Arthropoda; class Insecta; order Hymenoptera; family Cynipidae; genus Synergus; species Synergus laeviventris. Next base: position 289,307 of record JAUESI010000001.1, read on the forward strand.
GAAACATGTCTCATTAACGAACACACACGGACAAATTAGTGGTTGAACTAAACCATACAGGGTATTTTTATATCATTTTTTTGCCTCTATAGACTCTAGAAGGTTACAACCTTTTTTCTCATTCGGGTATATAGGATATTTATGGATATTACATTACAAGTATGTTCTTCTTACTTTGCAATTTTTCCTTTCAATATCAATACACTTAAAAAAAAAATAAAATAAAATAAAAAAAAAATTTAATTACAAAAAAAATTATAAGATAATTCAGAATTGGAAAGAAAAATCATTGTTTAAAAAATGATACTTTAAAGAAAATACATTTCTTTAATCAGAGTTTAAAAAGATTACATTTCAGATACGTTGTTATTGAAAGGAACTTGTGTTCTGTCAGCAGTGAAATTTATACAAAGCGGCTCAATGTTCCATCGTTTGTCTTTCGCAAAGAAAATTCGATCACCCGACTCCATTTTTAATAATCACAATACTATCCTTTGAAAACACAATAATTTAATATTTAGTAATTAACTAATTATCACTACATTATAATTATTGTATTGTAATTCCTAATCCGATAAAATGCAATAGAGTGACTCGAATCTCCCACTATTGTTTGTTTTTTTATTGTACGTCTCGAAAGTGTCCCACTACCAATTTTGAAAATTTATTAAAAAAGAAATTAATACAAAATTTCAAGTTCAAGAATCATCTATACTATAATAATAAATTCTAAATATTCAATAACATTTAATACTAATATTATTATTTAATATATATTTTAAACAATTGTTTTAAACAATTTTGGATTAAAATTTTCAAAAATGCATTGGGACCTAATCGACCAGATTTATGAAGTCTATTTTTTGTCATTGCTCTTGTGATATGCGGCAAAATGCAGACAGCTATTGATATGGCGAATGGCTATAACATTACGCGTACTTTACATTCATGTACTTTTACAAGCTATCGTGGTAATTTGCGTACAGTTCGATCTTTTTTTTTTTTTTAATTTACAACAGTCAAGTTCACGAATTAGCAACAACAGTCTCATGCCCACGTCAGCAAAATCGAAAAGTCTAGTCGCAATATATGCTCGTCAAAATTATTATTTTTATACAAATATATAAAAAAAAAATATTTTTTTGGAATAAAAAAAAATGAATTAATAAACTTGGGTGTAATTGTTACACTTGCGTTGACCTTACTTATTGAAGAATAGAATACTCAACGAGACTAGTTTTATAAATATTAATAAACAATCATTTTCTCACTTTCATTTTTCATTATATCTTGCAAAAAAACACGTAAATATTTCGCAGACGACTAAATGTAACCTGTTAAGGGTTTAGTATACTATATCGTTATGGTATTATTATTATGTGTATACCATTGCCAACAAATTATCGATATTTTCCTTTTAATAAAAAAAAATAAAAATAAAAGGAAAAAATATTTTTTTTTAAATCATTAAATCGATAATTTTTTGGTAAATTGTTGTACGTATGCAAATATGTATATGTATACTTTACACGATAAGAATATAATATTACAATCATACGCGATAATCATAGTAGTAAAAAGTAAAAAAAGTATGAAAATTATTATCGTTATTGTTTCCCGTTTCTTATTGTTAAGTCCAGTTTTCGACTCGACTTAAAAACCAGATTCTGGAATTTTCATCAGTAAATCCGAATCTCAGTTTTTAACTCCCAGTGAAACGTTCTTATATTTTTAAAATGGCATGATCTTCTACAGATGACATCGTTACAAAGTCGATGATTTTTAATTATTTCTACGCGTGACGATAATTAACGATGATAGTTTTGCAGTGGGTGGACCCTCTTTTGAAAAATTAATTTCAAAAAAGAATGAGTAATATCAGGTATTTTTCAAAAAAAGGTCCTTCCATTTTCTAACGATTAGGGCAGTATAAATTATGTTTTTTTTTTCAACGGTCTAAGATAGGTATCGATCAATATTTTCCTGAATATAATTGTAACTACAGCAGGACGAGAAACAAGAATCAAAAATTTTTAGTTTTTAAACGCTTAGAAAAGTTTGAAGAGTCTAGTTTGTAGAAAAAACGAATACACATACGTTTAGAGTTTTAGAACTTTTTTTTTACAGTTTCCGAACCCTCTCCCCACCCTAATTTTTAACACTCCGAAATGTGATTTGTCATTTCATTTGTCCCAAATTACATTCTCCTCTATTCAAAATTTTCCTTGTCGTAATTCTGCATATAAAATTCTGCTCCACGAAAATTTCTCCTAATATTTCTTTTATATAATTCTTTTTCACAGTTCATTCCATCTATCGAAAAATGTATCGATATAGTTATCGATTTACATCGATACTTATCGATATATATTGATATTTATCGATAAATTCCCTCTCCCTTCGCTACGAGAATTATCTGACGAAAAACGTATCGAGATATATCTATACATCTCGACATACATCGATACTTATCGACATAGAACGATACTCATCGATATCTATCGCAATATGCATCGTTCAGAGAAAAATGGTACGGTACTGTTCGATACGACGATATATCGATATGTATCCATATTTATCGATACTTTTCCCATCACTATTTTAAAAAATACCCCAAATATCGTTTCCCAAGTCAAAGATCATTTTTGGAATCACAGTGAGGTAAAATATTTCACAAAAGAAGAAAGAAAAAAAAATAATAATAAATAATCTTCGATTGTCAAAAATTCTCTCGTCAATTTAAAACACTCTACTTCCCAATAGTTTCCCAATAACCTAACGAATGACTTTCGTACGAAAGGAGAGCCGCCTACGTTCTGCTATATTGCAATACGTATATAACGTTAGTAAATCTTTTCGTTAGACACAACATGACTTGGCAATGCTTATCATTACTATATCGGGTACTTCAATGTATCCCGTAAACTCTCTGACGTTACGAGGCTATTTATCATCCATTCACATTCTTATAAATCATTTGCATCTCGGAGGATTCTTCGAAATTTCAAATTTGAAATTCGAAATTCGACGCAGCATCCAAAACTCGTCGCTTCGATGTCATCCTAATTTATTTACACGAAATTTCTCAAGTTTTCAATGCCTCAATCGTCCACCAACGTCAACGTCGGATTTATCGCCATTTGCAACTATCTCTCCATTCAAACATTTTTTTTTACTTCCTTCGCTGGCTTTGCATCACTAAATTCGGATATGGCTTTCCAAATAGTGATGGGAAATATCTGCCGAAAAACGTATCGAGATTTATCTATAAATATCGATAACTATCGATATATATCTATACATCTCGATGTACATCGATACTTATCGACATATAACGATACTCATCGATATCTATCGCAATATGCATCGTTCAGAGAAAAATGGTACGATACTTTTCGATACGACGATATATCGATATGTATCCATATTTATCGATATTTTTTCCATCACTATTTTAAAAAATAGCCGAAAGATTATTTTTAGCATCTCAGTGAGCGAAAACACTTCATAAAAGAAGTGAAAAAGAAATTTGAAATCAGCGACGGTGACAACTTTCAAGAATTATTTTTCACTCTTCGTCAGACAGCGAAATTTCCGGACGAATTTTATAATATTCTTAAGTTTACTTCTACAGTTACTCTAAATCCTTTATTACTATCGTGAAAACGCGAAAGAGAGATTTTTGAAACTAAATTCAAAATGATGAAATTTGTATAATGATATGTGAATACAGAAATAACTTTAAGAGACTTGGATTCATGTTCTAACTTCAAAATTCGTTTTCTTCACTTTACATAACAATTATTTAATTATCTAGTTATAATATTTGTTGTTTAAAATGAGGAGATGGAATTTTGAAGGCAGATACAACGCCCTTAATGACAAACTTATGAAATCTTCTCATTCCCGTTTCCACTATCAGAAAACTCCATTAAAACATTTATTTATAAAGGGAATAATGAATATTGATAAATTTTTTGTTATCAAATTGAAAATTCAGAAATGAAGTGAAGTATCCTAGATTTTTTATACCTTTCAGTTTCAATCGAATTACGTTTCTGCAATCGGTAGAAATTTTCTAAGGAAAGGAAGGAAAATTATTTTTCATTGTAAAAATTAATTAGGAATAATTTTCTTTCCTTTTTTTTTATCCCGATCATAAATTGTACTTAAAAAACTTTTCCTATAACCTTTTCGACTAATTTTATTTTCATCTCCTTCGACTTTTCATGGCAGTTTTATAGCTAGCTTCCGTGCATCCGCAATCCGTATTTACGGAAAGCGGATTCCTTATCTATTTACTTACAGAACAATCTCAATTTATTGACAACAAACCTTTTCCTAAACACACAATTTGCGACTCTCTTATTTCATTTTTTCATCATTTTCTCGCACACTCTCATTTTTTAAGCTATTACTTTTTTTTACCACATGCGATAAAGGTACTTCTAATTGTAGAATTGGCTTTAAAAATCTAATTATGAGATCTTATTAGCCAGATTAATTAGCCTTTGATTCAAATTCTAAACCCAAAATTCTATTTCCTCAAAATGTCTAATTTTAATATCTTTTTTAGTAAAATGAAGAGATCGAATTCTGGGATAAAAACTTGTACCCAACAGCCTTAAGAGCGAGAAGAAAAATATGTTTAAATATATTTTTTGAATTGAGAATAATTTAAAATAATTATTTAAAAAATACCGAAATTATTGAATAATTTATCTATAAATATTCTACCTACATATAAATGATTCGCGTATGATTTTATTGTTCTTGTGATTTATAAAGACGGCATAAAGCTGAACGACTAGCAGTATAAATACAAAGTTTACAACACACGTTTCAGAGAGTTTAATATTATACAAAAAACATATAAACAATGAGAATGTAAAAATATGTTTAAAAGTAAAGATTATAGAAAATTGTAATCTTGTATAAAAGAGATAGATATTTATTTTAGAAGAATAGAAAAAAATAGCAAAGTATTATTTAAAAAGTTGACTTTTTATTTTATTTTATTCTACGTCAAATAATTATCTGTATATGGTTAATATTTTTAAATTACATTAATAACCATTTCTTCGACTTAGTTAGGCATATATATAATTTTAAAATAAATTCTTTTATTATTTTATATTAATAAATTTTATTAATAAACTTTATTAATAATTTCTATCTTTCTATTATTTATACTGCATCTCTGAAACGGTGTGTCAATAAGCGAAGTAAATAAGCGTCGAAAAGTTTCTAAATGTGGCGCAAAGACAAACGTGAAGCTGTTCCAATATCGAGCTTACGCCTCTGCAAAATTTCTACAAAGCGAATTAAAAATCCGAGCCGTAAAAGTTTCACAAAATTCTAAATTTTAAATATTTTTTTTTAAAAGAGAACAAATTTCATTATAAAAAAAAGTATTCGATTTAGACCAGCGTTGGGTAAGTTACATTTAAAAAAAAAATAATTAATAGAAGATTAATAAAATTATTTATTATTATTATATTTTATTCTAATAAAAATATTAATAATTTATCGATATATTATTTCTTTTAAACTGCAAATAACGTAACCCAACACTGATTTAGATTGTGAGAAATCATAATTTTTTTGCTAAATTAATTAATTAATTAGTTAATTTTACGACTTGGATTTGAAAAAAGATCCATTTCACGTACTTGGACCTGTTTGGATTTGCAACTATATAACACACGGTTCCCCAAATGGATAACCATAATATATGGTTTTCTACTACTCATATTAATAATAATTATAATTATAATTATATTTATAACTTTAATTTTAATTACAATTATAATATATAATTTGTAATTATAATCAGAATCTTGTCAAGCGAGCGTCTCAGACCTAAAGTTGTATTTACAAAAAAGACGGACCCTTTTGGGTGAAAATAGTCTAAGCTGAAAATAGGCGAGACAGATCTGAAACAATCAGATCAGTAAAACGCTCGCGACTCAATTCTTTTTTTCCTTTTTAACTACTTTTAAACTAGAAACACTGTCATCGTTAATATTTCACAAAATGCACATCAAAACACTTGCTTACGCTTCTACTTTTCGTAATCTAAATTAATCTCAAACAACTTTCTTATTAAAAAAAAAAATGGTACTAAAAATGGTACTAAAAAAATTGGATTGCAAAAATTGAATATTTATTTTATTGTGTTTTAAAATTGTAACATTTTATTTATTTCTTTAATGAATATTTAAAATAATATTAAAATTAAATCGTTTTATGGGTTAAATATAAAAATAGGGGAAAAGTTGTTTGAGAAAGATGTAGATTTTTGACTATTTAAATAACAAACCACTCAGCGAACATTATCCGAAGATTATTTACACACATACATGCGTTTCACTTACACACATGATCACACTCAGTTCTGTCCGATCGCACACTGCATCGTCTTGATTTTATTATTATTATTATTATTATTCTTGTGTCAACCGGATTAAAGTTCATTAAGTGTGATACAAATTTTTATTGCTTTAATCCTTGAATTATTCAAGAAGAATTGACTTATCTCTGACCAGAAATTTACAATTAAAAGTATGAAATAAAAAAAATTTCAATCCGATCCCTACCTTATCGACATTTTTTTCTCTGCAACGTTACTTCTCAATTTATTGAGTTATCACACTGACAATTTCTTAAATTAAAGTTAAAGTATTCTAGTACGTTTTTCTGGTCGTAAACATTTACATTTATAAAAAAAAATTATTTTGAAAAGTTGATTTTTATTTTAATAAATATGTAGGACCAGATAAACTATAATACGTTAACTTTAATTTTAGATACTTTCAATTTGATACCGCAATAAATTGAGAAGTAACGTTGCAGAGAAAAAGGTCGGTAAGGTAGGGATCGGATAAGTAATACATGGCCTTAATATCACTCTTAACTATTTTTTTAAGATTAATTTTCAAATTCAGTTGCATGTAAAACTGAACAATCGAAAATCTAAAATGTAAAATTTAAAACCTAAATTCTAAAAATCTATTTTATTAAGGATTCTTGATGAAAAAATCTAAATAAAAAATTATAGAAGTATAACATTTCAAAAAAGAATGTGAAAGAACTTGTTTACAGGCGATACTTAGAAGTAACTCGTCGAGGTTTTGGGAATGAGAAAACGTAATTTTCCTGGCGTTATTCAGTCTTGTAAGAGGAGTTTCGTTTCACGAAACTAATTTTTTATTTATTTTTTTCTTTTCGCTTGTAAATAGTTCTAGAGAAGAGTGCTTTTCAATCTGTTGAAGCACGAAGTGCTTGTTATATTTTGCGTGCATTTCGAGTTATTTTCTCCGATTTCCGTTTCTGGATAATGATTAGCTCGATGGTTGAACTTCCACGTTTCTTGTGCACGCGACGATGATAGTGGCGGATCGGCGATTTTCTTCAAATATAGTATCACCTCGCCGGGGGCGGTGAGGGCACCACCGCTCCGATTCACCCTGCGAACTCTGGTCCAGGCCTGCCTCTAAAATAAAAAAAAATACAATCTTTTCTTTCATTCTTTTTCCACTGGAAAAATTGCCTCGGAATTTTCCTCAGAATTTTTCAGTAAATTCTTTAAAAACACTTTGATAATTCGAAAAATTCTTTTTAACTCACCTACACAAACCATTCGTCTTTCTGGCTGGAGGAGATGTCGCTGTAAAAGAATAAGAAAATGGTTAATATACTTCAATTTTACCATCCTCCCAATCTTTCCCCCTCCAAAATCCATAGGATAAGAAGTGGAAGGAGAAGATGGGAGGAGGAGGGGAGAGTGACACAAGTATGTTGAGAGGTAAGATGCGAAGAGGAGGGGGTGCAAAGAAGGTGTAGGGGTGACATTGGAGGGGGCTAGGGATAATAGGGGAGGGGGCACTAGCTCAAGTAGAGTGTAGAATAGATTCGGAGGGGGTGAAGAGGTGGATTAGGGGAATTGTGATTGGGAGGGAGAAAAAGACAAAAATACATTTTGAGGGGGAAGGGGAGGGGGACACCCTAGAGAAAGTATATGGAGTAAAAAATGAGTGGGGTTTCTGGAGGGGGAATCACAGGAAGAGTACTGGAATGAAATCGAGATGAAATGTGGAAATTTTATTATCCAATGGAAAATCCCATGAAAACGAACGGAATTTCCATTTTCCATATGGAATTTTTATTATCAAATGGAGGATTCCATTAAAACATATGGAATTTTCATTTTCCATGTGGAATTTTTATCATCCAATGGAAAATCCTATGAAAACGAATGGAATTTCCATTTTCTATATGGTATATTCTTTATTCAATGGAAATAACATGAAAACGAACGGAATTTCCATTTTCCATACGGAGAGGAGGGGGAGGGGAGTGTGACACAAGTATGTTGAGAAGTAAGATGCTAATAGGAGGGGGTGCAAAGAAGGTGAATGGGTGATATTGGAGGGGGCTAGGGATAATAGGGGAGGGGGCACTAGCTCAAGTAGAGTGTAGAATAGATTCGGAGGGGGTGAAGAGG
>JAUESI010000001.1:314982-334431 GCA_032275145.1 Synergus laeviventris
TCACACTACGTGTCTAGTAGCGCTAACTAGACAAGGTATAACTAGACAGTCTGGCGCGTCTAACTAGACAGCGAGTTATTATGGTTCATATTTTACTAGACTGTCTAGTAGCGCTAACCAGGATTCTAGTTGGGCTAACTAGACCTTTTTCTCCGTGTACAATTAGAATATTAGTCTCGAGATTCATTCTCAGCTGTTGCCAATATCAGCGGTGTTCTAGTTAGGGTTGTGAACATTATCTAAAGAGGAAGGATACGAAAAACAAAAGTAACACAAGAAAAAGACACCTGCCCTACTAAGTAGGCTCAATTTGAGACGTCTAATGCATTTGAAAGGGGTGGAAAGAACATGCAGAAAGACAAAGTGGATTAAACTTACTTCGAGAGAGTGCGCACGTTTTCGCACGAACTCAAACGAGAATTAGTATACGCGAGGAAGAAGAACCCCTAAAGGGGTGTTGAGTTGGAGAAGTGAATGGGATGAGGGTGGTTTGACATAGGGATGGTGAGGGGTGGACATTCGTGACGGGGGGAACAAGGGGTAAAGGTTTTGCGCTTGGGTTATGGCAAGGGGTAAGGTCAAGGGGTATGGGGTAGAGGTAAAGTAACAGGGAAATGTAGAGCTAGAAGGGGATAGGGGTAGTTTAGGGGAAGGGGTGATAGAGGAAGTGTAGGAGGGGCGGGAGAGTCCAAGGGGAAAGGGTTAGTGTAGGGGTAATTTCCATATGGATGGTTCCCATACGTTGGAGTCGTTGCCGCCTGCACGGAACCGGGTTAGAATTCGAGAGCACCCGCTGCTACTGCCGTACGAGCAAATAATGCGTTTATGCATTTGCATGATGCTTCCGTAACGCGAACCACCGCACTGCCGAGCCCCACTCGCCCCGCTGAACTCCAAACGAAACCCTCGAGCATGCACTCGGCATAAAATGCGTTTTATGTCCACGAATTAACAGAAAATTAGCTCTCTGCGCACTCGCAATTTACTTTGAAAGAATTTTTATAGATCTGTAAAAATTCTTGGAAACAGTTTCGGAGAGCTGGATTTTGTTAATTTTTTTCGAGAATGTAGGAAAGATATGATTATTTTTATGCCTTTTTCTTCTCGGGCTGAATGTCATAAAATGTGGAAGAATACGGCTTGGGAGGAGCGACTTTGATATTAGCTGGTCAGTCCGCTTTTCCCGTCGTCATGGATGATTAAGGAGAATTTAATAGCTTTGGCTGGACGCTGAAAACTTTTTTAATAACGCGCTCGATATATAAGAGATCAGATTACAAAGATGTGAAAAAAGGCTCGTGAAATTTATTAACATCGTAAATATTTTTTTTAATAGACCTCGGTAATTTAAGTTGTCTGTTTAGAGCCTTCTTAGTATAAGATTTTATGGAAGCGTCATAAAGTTATGATGAGCGAAATGAAAAAAGGAAAAGTAAAAGTCTAATCTTCGAAGATGCTCCAAAACATTAAAATGCTTAATGCTCCAAAATATCGTTTGTATAAAGAAACTTATTGGGTATGCAGTAGTTTATTATGTAATAGCTGCTTAAATTCAAGTCACTTGCAGGAAATAGACTTAAGTAAATATTTCTCCCAGGAGATCTATTTACTTCGAGCTTCTACTATTCTCAAAATACCTTATTCCAAGAGGAAAAAAAGCAAAGGACGAGTTTCAGAATGCAGTGTACGCGAAGCAGAAAACAAAAAAAAGTTGACCGCGATATGGCGAGAGAAGAGAAAGGAAAGAGAGAAAGAAAGAAAGGAGGATGAGAGGAAAGAGGTGTACGAAATCGATATGCGGGTGCCACCGTCGAAGATGGCGAATATTGAAAGTATGTCCCTTCGACTGTTGGAATTGAAATCGAACGAAAGGAGATACAAGAGGAATAGCGACTGGAGTGACGAAGAAACAAAATAACGGGAGAATGAATGTAAAGGACGCGACAGTATGTGTAGATTGAACGAAGCGGACGTAGTACGCGACGGTGCATATGAATCACAATTTCCGACGTGTTTCTCCGGCAAAGGATCCTCACGGAAAAATGCTATTGCGGTGTCTATAGTATTCGAGAAAACAGAACACAATTGCTTATTACTTATACAAAGGTATTAGGTTAGTTTGAAAACAATTTTTTTCCTCTTCATTCTGCAATATTTACGTTTTAGAGACTTCGATGAAAAAAATAGGTTAGTAATTTTTAAGAAGGGAATTGTGTAAACAAAGGTAGGTTATGTCACAAAAAATGTTTTCCTTTTCATTTTGCTGTACCTTCTATAAGTCTTATTGTAAACAAAGGTAGGTTAAGTTAAAAAATGTTTTCCTCTTCATTTTGCTGTACCTTTTATGACATATAGAGTGCTTAGAATTAGTACTGTCTTATTAAGACAAGTTTCTTGTGATTATTGTAGTTCTGGTTCTCAGAAATTGCATTTAATCTTTTGAGTCTTAGTTTCTTGTATGTAAGTAGCTTATTGGTATTATGTAGAACCGTTTGTGCCTAGAATTTAATACCGTTGTGGAAATGAAGTCGTCATTGGAATTACAAATGCTGGGGTTGAAACTAATATTGATGGTATTTTCTGATAATTGATACATAGGTACAGCAAAGGTTGTTGTTTAGCCTCTGAAACACTATACCTATATAATGACTACCCATTTACCCAATCTTTTGAAAAGCGGCATTCACAACTTGATCTATTGGTCCATTTTGAAAGACTTTCCGAATAATTTGGAGCAAGAGTCATTTGGGCTACATTCTTCCAAAGTTTGTACCATATACTCGCGGAGGAGTATTTTGCGAGCATCTGTTGGTATCGTGGGTGTTGGTGCGGACGAGTGTATTCGATGTGGTGTTTCTGCATCATAGTCTGCGTGATGTATTACCAGGCATTCATCCTTTATACTCCACTATGGAACCTACCCCATACCATCTACATTCTGCCGGCTATTACGCCAAGCTGGTTATTCTGCTAGCCTACAGGGTCCATGGAAAATCCGACTAGAAACTGAGAAATTCCTATTTTGAGAGCAAAAGAGGAAGAGGGAATCGATGTGCTATTAGATACGTGAAAACCGCGATCGTTAATACCTTTCATTTTACAACGTTCATGAACACGCGAGATCTCACGTACTTCCAAAGAAATGATCTCTCTCCTCGCAAAGAGGATATAGATCATAATTACTTTAAACAATTCAATTGAATGTTATGCTTTACTGATTGTAGATTGTAGGGAACAGATGATATCGTGTGGATAAAATAAAATAATGAAACTGTAGTATCTACTTCTCAGTAAATAGAAATGTTGAAAAGCCGCGAAAAACTGTCACAGGAGGGAAAAGCAAAAAATAGAGATGTGAACAGTTGCAATAGAAACGGGCCTTCGAATGAAATCCGTTACCTTCACTCCACCCAATTTATCACGTCGAGATGCACCACAGAGCGTTTCCTCCCTAGAATTTCCCGGAAGCATAGCGTATGGGATTTTCCCCCGAGAGTGAGAAGACATGTGCGTTATGTATGCCTAGTCACTGGAAAAGGTAATCCCGAATTGTTCGTGTGCAATCTAGCTAGAACGTTAAACATGATTTCGACTCAGATACAACATTTTCACGAATATCTCCATTTCATTTCATTTTCAAATAAATTCCAACAGTTCTTCAAACGTACAGCTTTGAAAGATTTGAGTTTGGATCTCATTTCCATAGGAAGAAAACTTGCTCTAATTTTATGTAACGTAATCTAATCTGCTCTAGTTGGTTCTAATGTAATGTTAATTGACTTAATTTAATTTAACCATGTAAAAGTGAAGTAGCGATTTGGCCAAAATCACGTTACAACTCTATAGTCAGTTATCGAATCGATCGGCCTGAACAAACGGTTGGTCACGTACCCACGCTTGCAGACGCGTATCAATTAATCACGCGAGGTAATTAGCGTCCGGAAAAAATCACAGGAGAAAAAGAGAGGTGAAAAACATCGTTATCCTACAATAATTAGAGCGCATAAATAGACCTCCACTGTTCAAAGATCACTGCTGTACAATTAGTTATTCACAAAAAATAATTGATATTAATTATTAGCAATTGTTGTTACATAGAATAAAATATATTAATTTTATATTTATGCCTCTCATGTTTGAATTTGCGCATTTAGATGAAAACGTCTAATCCGGGTTTGCAAGAAGTCTCAGTAAACATTAAGACGAATGCTAGTTTTCAGGGAAGAGGATCTTCAGTTGTGAGGGAAATTTAATCAGAGGGATCGGATTTGGGTAATGCGAGACTGGATCAAAGGCGACTCGCAAGACCAAAATTGGTTCGCCTAGAGGTAAGGAGGGTTGCCGCAGAATCGTACCCACGTTTATTAATAGAAATGCGATTAATTAACCCTGGTGAATGAAAGAGATAGCCAACACTCACTTGGATCCTTGATGGCACTGATGACTAGTCTAAATCCATTCGTATCCGTCCCCCAGGCATCCGTCACGTATTTTAACGTCACGAAGTTGGTCCTTGTGTACAGGGCACTTACAGAAGATTCTGTACTTCTACAGGACAAATCCACCTGAAAAAGATGAAAATAAAATTGTAGATCTAAAATTTCCACTGTTTTAGATTCCTCTCTTAAAATATGGAATAATCCAGTAATTTCCTTATTTTTAAGATCCTCGGCGCTCGGCACTTCTTGCATTCCTGTATCGCATATCGTAAATCGGGTAGGGTTTCGTATAAAAAGGAGAGATAGGAAGCTCAGTGAAATGAAATTAAACCGTGCATTTTATTTCATTTGCGAAATTCACGTTAAATATTATCAGTTTCAGGATCGTTAATAACGTTCTTCTTCTCTACTCCAATTAGTAGGAGACATAAGCGGCTCAGGCCACGGAGGATAATCCACATTTAATTATCCATTCGCTTTATTGTACATTTCATTGTGGTCCAATCAACATTGTCAAAATAAAATGCAGTTTCTACTTGTCAGATAGTGGCAAATCCTCTTAAACATTCAGGTCTAGGTATTCCCGTCCTATTCCTCTTTTAGATTTTTTAATTAAAGGATTTTTTTCATATTTCATATTTCAAATTTTAAATGTTGTCAACAAAGTGGAAATCTGCTATACCGACATTGCGTAACTTTGAGAATCCGCCGTTAGATTGGCGGCAAAGGTCCGGCCGACGAGAAGATTGACAGCACCGTCATTCTTCGTCGAAAAGTTGAAAGCGAATGTGTGGTCTTTATTGAAAAATAGGTAAGTAATTTTGGTTGCAAAAAATATTTTTCTCTTCATTTTGCTGTATGTTTAAGAGACTTGAAGACAGGTAAGCAATTTGTAGAAAACGTTAAAAAGGGATTTGAGAAAACAAAGATGTTTATAGGTTTGTTTGCAGGACACTTTTATCCTCTTCACTTCCTGTTGGAAAATTGAAGATAGTAGTTGCACTGTCTCAACCAACTCCTTTCGTGCTAAACCTAAAAGTTCGATTCTATTACAATTGAAAAGATTTCGGACTGCGGAGGATTTACTCTAAGGTCTTATCGTGGCAGAAGGAAAGACCTGAAGCGATGGAGCGGTAGAACAGAAAATATTGAAGTAAAAGTATAGGTGTACTTATTTTCTGGTGGAAAATGCATAGTGGCTTTTGTGAACTCACACGCGCTTGAAAGCCCCTCGGAAGAACCTCTTACGTTTATCATAATTGCATCTCGCGGTTTCTTTCTCAACTCTCCCACTCCCCCCACTCTCTCTCTTTTCTTCTTTACTTCAACTCGTCGCGGGAAAGTTCTGGGATTAGTATGCGACTTTGGAGATAAACAGAAGTTTAGTTTCGAACAAATTTTCAAGTTATTGAACTATTTTATTAATCTTCTTTCAAGTTGAGTTATTTCATCAAAAGAGGTATGTATAAGATTCCAAGAAGATTGGTATGCACTTAATTCAATTGGTGTATTATTCAACTTAGAATGGCACGAGCTGGAGTGTTTGATCAAGACCTTTTTTAAACCATTTTTTGATTTTTCTTTCGGCTCTCCAAGGATGTGGAGATGATTGGAAATAAGATTAGAATCGATTCGTGAAGCAGTAACGTCGTCTAGGCTTTGTATTTTCTTTTCGAAGATGGTTACTTATTTGCCCTGTCAATGCAAACGAGGCTTTTTGTGCTTGCAAACGATTTCAGGGATAAGCAGGGACGACGGAAGCGGAAGGAAAACGCGAAGCGCGGACACCCGGAGATAGCACAAACTGATTAGATACGTCTCTAGAAGTGATGCCGTACTGCTATCAATAGAAAGTGACTTGCCTAATCTACATTTACATAGTTTTGTCCTCTTACCACGTGAAATGGAATACCTCCCTCAATATCGATCCTTTACTTATCCTTCTGTACTTCAGAACAGTTCTGAATATGCTTCAAAGCACAATGGAAATTTCCGATGGACAATGTGTACTAATTTGTTCTACAATATAGAAAATGAAAAAAAAAGCGATAGACCCTGTCGTTGAATTTTAATGCATTCTCTGAAAATTATGAATTCCATGCACCGAAAATGAACGATGGATGGAAATGATTTGGGTTGGGGAAAAGAGAGTGGAGAAAAGAGGACACTAAGGAGGTTCTGGGGTGGAAAGTTGCACCATTAATCAAGATTCGTTTCTTCAAGGCTTCCATCCCACTTCCCTTCCCCGATCCTCCTTTTTCTCTTTGATTTTTCTTCTCATTTTTCTCCTCATTTTCTATTTTCTTCTTCGTTACCAATTCTCGTCAGCACCAGGCGAATTCAAAATAAGTGTCGAAAGATAAAAGCGCCTAATTAAATTAAGTTTTAGACTCCAAATTAATTAAGATAACATCTATCTTTTACATAAATTCCACAAACAGCAAAATATTCGCAAATACATTTTGCTGCGTAGTACGTCAGTTACGCCGTTTAATTTTTTCCTATTAGGAACCTGGCCAGGGTAATAAATTGCAATATCGAAAAAAAATTCATGCAATGTTCTCGGCTAACTTTAGGCCATTTCGGGGCCAATATTTTCTCGTTCAATAATTCCTCGTTAAATTTATCCTCTCAGGATGTAGCCGCGAAGAGTATACAGGAAAAACGAATACTCCGAACTGGCTGGGACATATCTGGAGAGGCTTGTGTTGGTGACCTGGGTATATACGTGTGATTACTCATACAGTTAAGGCAACATACTCGCTTTACAGACATAAAGCTAGAGAGTAATGCAATTTTGCATAATGGCGGGATAACTTTACTCTTTTTTATGTGCTACGTAATGACCCGTTAAGCTCGTTTTTATTGCTCTTTTCATCAGCTGCTCCACCCTGTCGGACTAACACTTTTCGCTTTATAATTGCTTACGTTTTATTAAAAATTCCCTTATCGATTCCGACGAAGAATCGATTCTCGAAGGAATTGGAATCGACTTGGCCATAGCATCTGCCAGCCACTTAAGTTTCATTTCTATTTTGCGGAAGCATGAAATCGAGTGCAAACTAAATCTTGGGAGCGACAGACGGTAACCACAAACTTTCTTCTGAGGGTGAGCCTGCGGGTGAGGAAAGTAAGGGGAAAGGGGTGAGGATGCGATATTGCAAAGGGGAAGTTGTGAGCTTTGCAGGTCGACGTACAATTTCGCTAGTTTGTAACAAGCAGTAACCAACATTGTGCACGTATTAGAGAATACAGTGGGTAATTACCGTAAGTGTTACTTTGTTAAGTTCTGCGAGTTTATGGGGCAGCTCGCTTCTCTGCCCGTTATCGTTACTGCACACACTCCTTGAAATGTTTTCTTATCTCTCGTGAAAATGACACCTGTGATTAATTCCTCAACATTTAGGTGGAAATCCAGCTTAAAAACGACTCAATTACGTTTCCAATTAATATTCCACCCGAAATGTTACGTTAGGTTTAATAAGAGTCTCGGATTCAAATTATAAGTTAAGATTCGATTGTATCACGTCGGGGTCACCAGTTATAGCGTAAAGCTATTCAGTGATGGCTTTCTGCTATCTTGGTTTCTGTTCTGCGCTTCGTCGCGGATCCACCACTGGACTCATTAGTGAGGCAATGTGGACAGACCCTGCGCCTTAGAGTCTGAACTTGAGTCCAACACCTTTAGGTTCTCCAAAATCGGTGAAATTTGCAGAATTTGTAAAATGTGGCTCATAAATTTCAGTTTTTTGCAGAGCAGGGGTAAGGTAAAGTGACTGTGCCTCAGAGGCTAGATTCACATCGCTACAGCTTCAGAGGTTGAGTTCCTTCTCGCCCAGAGCAAACATTCTTGAATCTCGAAGCTCGAATGAGAATTTCTTTGAGATAAGAAAGGCGGATTAGAGCACCGCTTTAAGCTTGCTCATCCTTCTAATACCACAGAACTAACTTTTTTCTCTCAAGTATTATACAATTGAGAAGAAACTATAATGAACCGAAAGAGAAATGGGAAGGGGAGGGGGTTCATTTCTTGTGTAGCAAGTGAAAGAGACAAATGTTTTCAAATTAGGAGTTTTTACAATCTAAAGTCCTTTCAAAGGTTTTTTTTATTTGGTAAGAACTTTAGCATGCGATCTTCTTTACCGACAATCGATATTGAGTTTGATTTGTAACTGTTCCTTTCAAATTACCTTGTAATTGCCGACTGCATGAGCCCCATCATAAATATAAAGATGGTCGTTGCAGTCGAGTTGGAGTCGATCGAACCTGAGCATAAATCTTTGGAGAATGCTGTGTGTTTGGAACGTGATCGCGCAATCGAGATTTCTCTCGTTTTGCGACGTGAGCACCGCACCATCTATCTTCCTGTAAAGATCCCGCAGGAAGTGATTTTTGCAAACGTCGTTCATCTGATCTGAAACAGAAAATAGAAAAAAAAATGTATTTCAGAAAAATTTCTGCCCACCTCTACAAATATTCTTCCCCTACAATTCTTTTCAATAAAAAGCTTATTTCAGGGACTCACTCATCCTGAAAAACTTCCATTTTCTCCTGGATTTGAAAACCTAATGATTCGTCGTCGATCTGAATTGAAATTTCCTTAGCATAATCGCCATCGCGAAAATCCATTTCGCATTTGAGCGTCGGATTTTCTACTTTTCTCTTTTCTTTTCACTTGATTCTCCGTCTTTCTTCTAGGAAGGAGTTGAGTTTTATAATCATCGGCATTATCGCAGTTCAATGATTCGCAAATTTCTATCGAGAGGGTAGGGAAGAGCCTGCGTTTAATGGAAGCTCCGAGACAATTCATCCGATCGATTGGCAGCCGATTGATTCGAGCCTCATGCGGAGATAATGGCGATTCCTCCAAGACCGAAGATAGGACGATTAACTTCAGTCTGGTGCATCAAAACCGAAGATTAGGAGGGTACTGAGAGAAGTGAAGAACTTCCACGTCAACAGACGATGCTTCCACTCTTGTTCGAAGTTACCCTGAGTCGGACAGCACATCCATTGAAGATGAGTTGAGAACTCAATACTCTCCTTAAATTGCTGTCACTACCACCATTGAAAATCGCAAATTTAAACAATTATTTTTAAACTGTTTTATACATTTTTCAACTTTGTAATCTCGATTACTGAGTGAAGCAAAGAGCACCAAAGTCAAGAGAGAAAAGTTCGACCCTTGGATAAAGTTATCCCCGACCCAGGGCGTATCGTTCCATCGAGGATTAGCTCGCGAGAACCCTGCCCGAGTTCGATCCCAATCGAATGTTCCGGAAAATCCCCAGAGACCACGTTACGAGCTTTACTTCCTGTATCGAGAGAGGAAATCTCCCTCGGACCCATTAGTAATTCCTAGAAAATGTTTTATGCTACAGTGAAATCTAATTTTAAATTAGTAACTGTTGGCATCACTTTAGCTACATTGGAAACCATTATATTTTCATAAGGCTTGTCTCTCATCCATTCAACATCAACTCAGTCTCTCCTTTCCTCTCGCAGCAAACACTACAAAGCAAAAAAAACCACAGAAATAGTAAAATATGGTACAACTAGTCATTTGTGGTTGCCCCAACCAGGATTTTGATTATCAGAACCAAATGTGGTTTGGGCAACCACAAATGACTAGTTGTACCATATTTTACTATTTCTGTGGCTTTCAGAACCATAGAGTTTTTTCAGTGCAGATAAAATTCTACATTTTCCCGCTCTGTACCTCTTCCTATTGGAAGTAAAAAGATAGGAAGTCTATCCAGTTGAATCTTTTTCAATCTTCAGGATTGAAATGGAAAGACAAATGTATCCAAATGTATCCTTCTCAATCCTTTTGAAGCTTCACTTTTATATCTTTATGTATCCTTCGTTTATCTTCGCCAATCATTTCTTTAAAATTTTTTGTAAAAAAAATAGAGTCTGATTTTTGGTCTCCTGAAATATACCAATTCTGATTCTTGTTGCGTGGCAACAAGGGGTAGATTTTGGCATGAAAGAATGGAACCCAAAAATCAGAGACTCTAGAGAAATTGTAATGGAGTTCTAGGGGGGTCCTGCTCAGTGTGCCCTAATTCAAGTCTGGTCCTGATCTGGAAAGCTGGCAAGGACCCCACAAGGCGCGTCACGTTCTCACTGGTAAATGCCTCATATAGGGAAAACTAGCTAAAAGGGCTTGTTTTCTTTCCCGAGATTATCAAATTCCTTCTCTTTCAACGCGGGGATAACAAAAAGCTTGAAGCCTCGGGTGAAGTTTGTATATCTTAATAGAAGGGAAAGTCGATGGAGAAACTGAGAAACGGATCGGTGAACCCGAGAGTGAGTAGACTGGAGGAAGTGCGAGGCTTCCCCTGACACGTCGCCGGGAGCAGAGACCCTGTAAAAATGACAAGGCAGAGTCGAGACTCGATTCTAGCCGACGAAGGGCAGACGGCGACAGAGGCAGAGAGTAGAGTCTCTTTGCCCGCGGGCCGTACGTCAGTGTCGTCAGTGCCGTGAACCCTCTGCACTGCCTACCATGCCAACCACCCCTAACCACCCTTCCTATCCCTTTCTATACCTCCCTATCATTTTCTATCCTTCTCTGTACGCTGGTCGTCCTCCACCCTCGCTTCCCCCATCTCCCACCCCATATTCACCCCCCCATACCAACCCTCCGCCCCTCGACCGACTCTCTTCCATCCCAACTCCATTCCACCCTCGTGCTCTCACCGATGTAAGCTCGCGGCGATCAATATTACTCACTTCGGAGTCTCAAACCGTCGCCGCTCGCCGTCTACGCGTTAGCGAATGTGAGGCTCTTGAAATCCGGATTAAACATGAACAAAATTAGACTTGAAATTAATAAACTAATATGATGATCAAAAAGCCGAAGAAGTCCTTTAAAAAAAATTGTTTGAGTGTGAAGATTGCTGGGCTTGAAACGAAATTTTATAAATGTAGAATGCAGAATTTTAAGTTTTTATTTTTTTAGGGGAACTTTTTTGTACAGTTGGTGTTAATTGTTTTGTTAATTCTGTTTCGTACAACTGTTTTGTACAAATGGTTTTTACTTACAGTTCTTATTACAGTTCTTCTGTTATAATAAGTTTGTTGAAAGACGTTTCGTACACTTGGTTTGTTTATGATGTTTAGTACAACTGGTTCATTGGTACTATTTTATACAACTGTTTTGTACAATTGGATTCTTGACAGCTCTTCTGCCATGATTAGTATGTTGAAAGCTGTTTTGTTCAATTGGTTTTTTGGTACGGTTGGTACCACTGTTTCTACTACTGTTGTACAATTGATTTGTAGCATTTTTTGTAAAGTCGGTTTGTACCACTGTTTGTACCACTGTTTTATACAATTGGTATGTTTATACTCTTTAGTACAACTGGTTTATTGATACCATTTTGTACAAATGGTTTGTTGACAGCTGTTTTGTACAGTTGGTTTGCTGATGCTGTTTTATACAGCTGGTTTTTATTATGCTTTTTGTAAACTGGATAATAAATTATGATTTGTGCAGCTAATTGGTTGTGGCTGTTTTGGATAATTGGTTTGTTCAACTGGCTTGTAAATGTCAATGTTTACAGTTCGTTTGTTGATACTGTTTTTGAAGCTGGTTTGTACAACTAGGTTTTTGAAATTGTTTTTCATATAGCAATCCCTCCCCCCAAATTGAAATAAACTAAAAAATTCTCTTTTCATCACAAAAAAATTTACAAACCCCAATAAAAGCAATATTTCACCAAGCAAATTGATTACATATCCTTAATGATCAAAACAAACAAATTTTTTTCTGCGAATATAAAAAAAGGTAAAAATACGGTTTAGGCTCGTCACGCTAGGATGGGATCATAAATCGAGGGGAAGTAAAGCCCGGAAGGGATTGTTTCATCGAAATACAGACAGCACGTTTCGTCCCTTATACAAGCAGTCGCAATCGACAGGCCAAATTGCTATTCAGAAAATATTACAAATACGATATTTAAAAATTAAAGCATTCATCCAAACGTAAAATAGCTTAAAAAAAATGTACAATATTTAAATCAATTATTAGCCCCCTGACTAATATGTGAAAAAAACAGTTAGAAAAACAAAAAAGTTAGAAAAAGTGAATCTAACAAAAGAATACTTACAATTTTCGTTTTTGGCACAGGCCAGGGGAATTGGGCCATGTATAAAGAGGAGGCCCAAAAGGAGGGCCCATTTGCCAACAATTGCTGGCATTCCAGGGCGGGAAAATTCCAGATAAGGGGGATTGAAAAAGTAATAATTTTTTTCTACTCATTCAGAAAGCTACTCGCACCATCACGATCACGATCACAATCACCACTAATTTACACTAGAATTTTCCTAGTAATAAAAGAAAATCGACAATTTCCTCCACTATAATTTTGGATTTTTCTTGGAATTTTGGACTATCAAACCGGAAGTGAGGAAACACGTCCGCACTTCACGAGGAATAACGCGCGACTGACAGAGGCGCGCGAACCAATTCGAATGAGCCGCGCATGCGAAGTATTTATAATCGAAAACGAGAGGGGATTTACGTTCTTTTACTGATCAACCCTACGTTGCGTGCGCCAGGCCGAATTAACCCCCACGACACCTATTCTCATTTCTCCCTTTTCGTTTCACTACTTAGATTATAAAACCTTACTTTCCCGAGTATTTAGAGGCTTTCTGATTACGGAAAATTTTTTATAAATATTTATACGTGCCTGCAAATATTTAAAAAAGTTTCTTTTCGGAGTACTTAATGAATCTGCTCATCTTTCGTTTTGTACAACTGGTTTGTTGAGGCTGTTTTGTACAGTTGGTTTCGTAATTATCTTTCAATTCTCTTTCGTACAACTGGTTTATTGTGGTTGTTTTATACAGCTGTTCTGTATAGTTGGTTTATGAACCAACTTTCGCACAACTGGTTTGTTGTGGTTGTTTTGTACAGCTGGTTTGTTGATACTGTTTTGTACAATTGGTTTCTTAATTCTCTTTCGTACTGGTTTGCTGTGGTTTTAATCTACAGCTGGTTTTTGTACAGTTGGTTTGTTGTATTGTATTGTATTGTACAATTGGTTTAGTACAAATTTTGTGAATAAAAAATATTTGTGTATGTAAATTTCACTTAATAAGCTTACAATGTGAAAAAGAAGAAACTAAACTCTGCGGATTGCCGTAAGAGTTGACCTGGAGTCGAGCATCTGAAAATAAATGATGGTGCACGACTTCAGGTACAGTGCGACGGAACTCGTTACAACTTTGCCGAGCAGATAATTTGCCAGTGTGCTGATTCCGAAGAAGCTTCCAACTATACACCCCAACTCCAACTGTTATCGCCAACTTAGTCTCGCAGACCCGATTCTCGACAGTTAAAACATTTAATTAAGGATACCCTGCCGCAGTCTCAAGTCCGACAAATCTACGATCCACCATCTTCCAGATCAGATTATTCGATAATACTTTCAAAGTTTGCGAAAGTGGGATCCTTCTGGAATAAATCTTTTTCCTTCTGCTACATGTTTTAAAGATGATTTGATCGAATAAAATTCAAGAAAGAATAGAGAGGGAAGAGCTACTTTTAATTGTTGCAGAAGGTGTGGTTTAAATAACAAACCTGCATCAACAAACCAGTTGTACAAAATATCATTTACCAAACAGCTGTACTAAACAGTATAAAAAACCAATTGTACAAACAGTGGCAAAAACCGATTGCACAATTAGCAGTACCAACTGTATCAACAAAGCAACTGTACAAAACAAACATCAACACAAACATCAAACGGCAAATCAGCTGTACAAACAATTGTCCAAAGAGTGGTACCATCCAAATGTACAAACAGTTTTACAATGGTACAAACTAATTGTAAAACCAGTTGCACAGCCCAATTGTCCAAACAGTGGCACAAAACAATTGTATAAACAGTTTTACAAATGAATTGTACAAACAGTTGTACAAGTTGGAAAATAAATCCAATTAAATTTCAAGTCTCTAGATCTGAAAACCACTAATAAATCCCCCTTTTGCAAAGAACGCCATTTTCCAAAAATCAGAAGACGTTTTCATTCAGAATAAAACCTTTTGAAAGCCTACAAAGGAAGATTTGTAGGTACTCTTGAGATAACCCAGTTTTGAGATCAAGTTATTCCGAGCGAAAGTTCTGTTAGAAATATTTCGCTTTGCAAGCGAAGCTCTTTCACTTCTTTGATGTGAAAGGGCATGTCAAGAGTCGGGACATAAAATGCAGAGCAGCTGCCGCTATGTCATAATTAATTCCATTTAACGTCGATGAAATTGAATAGAAAAGTAATTCCTCAATTTATGAGATACCTAATCGTAGGTAGTAGTTATACACTTTTTTAAGAGCATAACTTAATGTTAAAAATAGGAGATGAAATTTACTTCTTCCGTTGTTAAAAGAGAAGAGCACAAGAGTTCGACCTTCTTTTTACAGTAAGAGAATTATTTCTACAGCCTTTAGAAACTAGCTTTGAAACACTTTAAGAAACAAACTTTACAAACCAGCTGCACAGACCAGCTTCAAAAACCCAACAAGAGCCTTAACAAACAAATTCTCAACAAACAAATTCATTATTAAGATTTTTTCATACAACAGTTTTGTACAAATGGTTTGTTTACAGTTCTTCTGTAATAATTAGTTTGTTAAAAGATGGTTTATACAGTTTATTTGTTAAGGCTGTTTTGTACAATTGGTGTCTTGATGCCTTTTTGTAGAACTGATTTGTTAATGGTGCTTCGTAAAACTTTGTTGAATCCAATTTTTACAGTTGATTTGTTAGAAGCTGGTTAGTCCCCTATAATTATCTCGTACATCTTTTTTGCGCCACTATCTTCTGAAATTGCATTTTTCAGTTGTTTCAGACACTTGAAAATCAAGTAAAGCCGACCCTGACTTTCAGACTTGGCGAGTGTACTCTTGGACACTAGGAGCAAAAAAAGGAGAATAATAGAAGGGAAAAAAAGCGTAGCAGGGGTTGATTTGGCGAGCAAAATTTGGGGTGTGAATCCGACACTGAAGCAGCCGACCGAGTAATTAACAAAGACTTTGAAAAGTGTGAGGGAGTTAGGGGTTGTGGAGAATCAGCAAGGTGGATAGAATAGGGAAGAGGAATTGAGGGTGAAGTGGGAGGAAGACAGGTATGCAGCAAACAGAGAAAGAGAGAGAGAGAGATCTTCCTGGCCAAATGGAGTGCTATATGCTTGAAAATTTCTCCTTTCGGCGACTCTTATTTTTTTCTACTGTAATACTCAGTTGGACCGCCTCAAGGAAGCCTCTCGTGTTCTACTCGGAGTTAGAATCGCAGGGATGCGAAATTTAATTAATTAGAGGAAAGCTGTTCCTTCATTAATTGGATGAAACACCGTCTAAGGAGTCCACTAACATTATTCATCGCTCTTTGTGAAATAAATAACATTGTTGCTCCAGTCACAAACATCTTGAAGGAACGGCAGGATTTTGTCGAGAGAATTGTAAAAAGAACTCTATTGTTTTGTACAGATGGTTTGTTAGGGTTGTTTATTACAGCTTCTTTGTTATGGCTTGTACAATTGGTTCTCGTTTCTTGGGGTTGTTTAGTTGCTTTTTATATTGTTTTACACATTTGGTTTGTTGTAGTTGTTTTGTACAGATGGTTTTATGCAGCTGGTTTGTTGGGCATACTTTATACAACTGCAAGGTTGATACTCCTCTATAGTTTTCAACTTAAACATAGATGGTTCAGTTACTCTAAAGAGAGTTTTTGAGATCCGGAGGCACTTTCTGAGAAGACATGTTTCTCTAGAGTAGAGTCTCACCTCGATAATGTCCTGTAAAGTGAGTAGGTAATTTGATTGCATCTTAAGATACCTACAGTCGATGGAATTTTGCTCGAGGTGATTACCATTAGACTTTCCTTGCACCAATTCCTCCATGTCTTCTCTTTCGTATCCCCTGATCTAATTCTTGATCCTCTTATCCTTCCTTCTCCTCTTTTCCTACATCATTCTAAAACTTAGCTTAATGAGTTCTAGCTCTCTTCTCTGTTTCACAATAACCTTCCTTAAAACATACATTATTCCTCTTATTTTGTCTGCTCACTTCTTTATTATCTTAATCACTTCTTCGTATTGTCTTTCGTTTCATTCCTCATTACAAGTCTTAATTTACCTCGACATCTTTACCATCCTTAACGAAACGAATCAACTTAAGCAAAGATTCAAGTAATAACCTACCTCCCTATTTACTGGTTTAACAAAGTCTTCAGAACAAGTCGAAATTCAGTCATACCTTCGTTTCATTTTCCTATTTCCCTTTTTTCTTCTAGGTAAATTAGATCCATATCAAGATAAAAATGATGTCGATTTTTTAGTGCCTTTTCAACACCCCTCATTGTTTATTCTGTTTCGCCCCTCTCGAGCTTATCAGAAAGGGTCATTGATCCTCGGAGTATCTCTTTGAAAAGTCTGGTCGGCTTTTATTTCAGCCTTTTGTGTCCTCTCTACACTTTCAGTGCTAGGTAGAATACGTCTCCCTTCGAAAGGTCAAGGGGTCTTCTACCCTTGAATCCTTGAATATTTTCTATCAAATAATTTCTAAATACCAAAAAAAGTCTTGGACTAAGCTAATTTGATTTGCTGCCTCTTCTGATTATACGTATGACCTTGAAATACTTAAAAAATGATAGAGAATGGTAAAAAAATTACAGTATCTTTGAAATTTAAATGCAGCCTGTTTTCGGAAATTGATTATGTGGGATTCTTGGTCGCGTGCGGTCGATTGAGGGAGTTTTAATGCCCGCTGTGAGAATCTTGAACCGCTTCCTGGCCGCCTGGCGAGAATCGATTACAGAGCAAAAGCGGCGGGAGCAGCATCGAGTTTCAGCACTAAAAATGTCGACGAAAATTAATTGGTCGTAAAAGCAAAACAATAATCGTTATCCTGGGTGTTTTACTCGATTTTTATTTCTTTTTTTTTTGTTGTTTTTTTTCTCATCTCGATCCGCTACCGATGTAAAAGGTAAGGTAACGACATTTGCCGCCGATAAAAATTGTAAATGTTACAATCCGAGGTGTGATTATCGTAGAATGTGACCTAATTAAGAGGCATGCTGTAGTTTCTAAAATACCTAATTTTTCCCTCGATTCCAACGATTTCCTCTTTTCAACGAGGCAAGCAAGAATTGCTTGAATTGCAGGAATTTTTAAAATATTCAGATTTTATGCTGATTACGTTCTTATTATTTAAATGGGGGATTCAGTGGAACATTTTATAAATGTACATATTTATAGAGGAATGTTCTTTTTTTTTAATTCTGGAAAAATGAACAGAAATTCCATTTATATGAGGAGATTCTGAGAAATAGAGAATCACTCCTTCTCTGTCAGGAAAGATGTAGAGAGATATAAAAGTTCTTGTTTTATGTGGAGAAAAATAGCTATATGGAGATAATTTTTCCTTTCAGTTTTTTTTTAAGTAAAAAATGCTATCTTCCATACTAAGAAAAATACTGAACAAAAACATTTCCTCTTGCGAGGAGAAAATTCTGTAAGATAGACTAGACTACCTTTATACCAGGAAAAATGATAAAAAATATAAAAGTGGTGATATATGGTAAGAAAATATTAAGGAATGAAGACATCCTTACTTAACCTCAACACACAATCTAAATAGATAAATATTCCGGCAATTGGTTTGTTGAATATGTTTTGTACAGCAATTTTTATAGAGGTTTTTTTACAATTTGCTTTTATATAGGTTGTTTTGTACAGTTGGTTTGTTGAGACTGTTTTGTACGATTGGTTTGTTTATGTCATATTGTGAATTTGGTTGATGCTGTTTTATACAGTTGGTTTATTCAAGTTGTTTTGTTTATGTTGCATTGTACAGCTGGTTTGTTGATGATGATGATGTACAGATGGTTTTTCAAGACGGATTTGTGTTTACAAATGAACTGTTCAATTTCTATGGTCAGAACGGATTTTATCGGGCATTGCAGTATAATTGTATACGTAACTATAATTGTCATGCATGTATATTCGATTTTTATCTTCGCCTGACCAGCACAAAGTGTTTCCACTTATGTGATGTAGTGTCTCTAATACTCTCTCCATCTTTCTCCCTCACTCTAGTTAATGTGCATATACCTATATATAAATTATGGTATATATACATATATATTTAATATGCTATAGAAATTTTATCGCTTGTTCGACGTCGCACTGGGCGAATTGTAACTGTAACGGTCTAACGACGGATAACTTCGTGTATGTGGTGTAGTTTCATGAAACATGACTAACGACCCGATAGATATTTCAACGAACCTATCGGATGCGTTTCTAGTACTAAACATTTTATTATCACAGATACAGACTCTTACGTCGATTTCAACATGAGTGCAAGAATACTTCTCTTTTCTATTCCGGATCAGAGTACCACTCAGTTTTTATATTTAATGGCCTACTTTACCATGCGAAAGAAAATTTCGAGATATAGGTCACTTTATGTTTTCTGCTTTGTCAGATTTTTTTTCCCGAAGGGTAAAGGTAGTAAATGAGTACACTCTACGGAACTTTTGTGAAAAAATTAAGAACTTTTGACCAGTTTGTTTCCGAGAGAGAGAGTCCAGGGGGTCGATTACGTAACTTTTCTCACATCTCACTTGTCCCTGATCACTTCTCATTTGTCACTATTCATCTGCTTATGAACAAACTCCAAACGTCACTGTCTAAGGAAGCGTCTGTCCACATTGCCTTACTGAAGAGTCCAGTGGCGGAACCGGAACGAAAAGCAGCAAAGAAACATGATGACAGAATATATAAAGTGTAGGTATCTGGTATTTCTCACGTCACTTTTTAAAATTAAATAGGTCAACTCCAAAACACCATCTCGGGAAATATCATGCCAAAAGAAAATAATCGTTAAAAACAACAACTCATTTGATTCAAATCAACAAATTTGCTCACCCTTCCTCCTGTCAATTGTACACGACGGGTCGGCCGGAAAACGAATGATGATTTTACAATTACGGTGAC
>JAUESI010000001.1:354131-411659 GCA_032275145.1 Synergus laeviventris
GGTAAAGGAAAATGGCAAAAGGAAAGTGTAAAAGGAAATGGTAAAGGGAAATGGTAAAGAGAAATGGAAAGAGATAAGGGAAGAGATAAGAGATAAAGGAAAGAGAAAGGAAAGGTCAAGGGATATGATGAAAAAAAAATGGTAAAAGAGAAATGGTAAAGAATAATGATAGAGAGATATCGTAACGGAAAATGGTAAAATAAATGGTAAAAAAAATGGTAAAGGGAAATGTCAAAAGGAAATGGTAAAGGAAAATAGTAAAGGGAAATGATGAAGGTAAATGGCAAAGGGAAATGGTAAAGGAAAATGGTAAACTAAAATGGTAAAAGGAAATGGTAAAAGAAAATGGTAAAGGAAAATGGTGAATGGAAATGGTAAATGAAAATGGTAAATGAAAATGGTAACAGGAAATGGTAAAGGGAAATGGTATAGGAATATGATAAATAGAAATAGTAAAGGGAAATGGTAAAGGGAAATGGCAAAGGAAAATGGTAAAGAGATATCGTAACGGAAAATCGTAAACGAAAATGGTAAACGGAGATGTTAAAGAGAAATAGTAAAAGGAAATGGCAAAGGGTAATAGTAAAGAAATATCGTAACGGAAAATCGTAAATGAAAATGGTAAACGGAGATGGTAAAGAGAAATAGTAAAAGGAAATGGTAAAGGGAAATGGTAAAAGGAAATAGCAAAGGGAATTGGCAAAAATGACTAAAAATCTATGTACCTCTGATTTTTCTCCGAAATTATCACTCGTGGAAAAAAATTCTTGGAACAAAATAATGTTGGAAAAAAGGAATAAATAATAAACAAAAAAAATATTTGCATTGGATTTTTTTCTGATTAGTCATTCGTGGCGAGACACTGAAAAAGATTTGCAATTTTCGAGAGAAATTTCCGGCATGCGAGGAATTTGGTGTGGGCGTGTGCATTTAACGATCGGAAAAAGTGGAGTTATAGTCGCGTCGTACTTTGACGCTCGGATGAAGCGGTGTCCCCTTTCCGTTGTTTGTTTGAAGAGAAAAGTACTGGGTCAGCAAACCTAAGGTTGGAAATCGAAATCATTTCCACAAAAGCGTAATAATATTCTAAAACAAACTATCGAAACATTTATATATTCATTTATAAGCAAATAACATTTTTTTTTAAATTTAATTAAAGTTCTTAATTGAGTGCTTTGGAGAGGATTTACTGTATATATAACAATTCCAATCTAAGGACAAGGAACTTTGCTATCGAGTTATGTCAAATTCAGTGAAACTATCGCCTTTTCCAAAAGACTGGCGGATTAATTCACTTATGTGGTTAACCGATTAGTTTCAAAGTCGTACTGGATACAATACGAACAAAGCGAGTTCACGCGAGAGCAAAGACAGAATAGATACCGAGGGGAGTACACAGAAGGGGGTGGGAATTGGGAAAAGCAATGGAGGATAAATAGAGTTAGGTAGGAGGATTCGATAGCGATTGGAGACTCGATCATCCAGTTCGATAGTTGCTTGTGGCTTTCAATTTAACAAAACTTGTGACAGCCAAAGACCACTTCCCAAATTGGTGCCCCTCACCCAAAAAGGAATTACATCCCTTTTTTTATTACAAAATGTTGTTACATAAATGTTATATAAATGTTATATAAATGTTACATAAATGTTACGTAAATTTTATATAAATGTTGTATAACTGTTACATAAATGTTATATAAATATTACATAAATGTTATATAGCTGTTACATAGATGTTACATACATATTCTAAAACCAATATACATCCAGAATAATTGTTTCACAATTTAATTTATAAATTATAATTAAATTACTGTAACTACAGGATTGAAATTCATTAATACGAGGAACATCCAATTTAAATTAAGATTCCTGAACAGATTTTGTTGCAAGTTTAAATAAGGAGGAAGGAGTGTAATCAACGTTATTTAGCAAGACGATAAATACGATGAATCTTATGCGCAAGCAAGCATCAGAAGTTGAAGTTGAAAGTAATTAAAAGAGGGTGGAAGATGGCGAGAAAGGAAACAAGTCAACTTGCTTGGATGCTTTTGACGGAAAAGACGAACAATTGTACCAGTGACAAGGGTCAATAGGGTCGTAACTTCGTAAGTACTTTAGAACCTGAATTTTCATCAAGTCAAAAATACCTATTAAAATCCCCTTAATTACCTTTTATATAACTTCTATATAACATTTATCAGTTACATTATTGGTACATAACCGTTTCACAATCTTCACATTCGCGTTTTGTAACTTCAATGTAACTGGTATATAACATTTATATACAACATAACTGTTTCTCCAACATAACGGCTACACAAATGTTATAAAAATGATCTGTAAAATTTACATAACAACAATATAACTATCACATAACATTTATGTAACAGCAACGTAACATATAACTTTTTTCCAGATTTAGATATAAATTGCAATTAGACTTTAAATCGTTTTGGAAACGGATCTCGAACACCGGGAAGCCATTTTTAATCTAAGAAGCAGGCTTTATCGTGGAATAGGAAATGAATCTGGCGGATTCGATATCAGGCGACAACGTATGGCCGCCACCCCTATAAATCTGCTCTATAACGGAAAGTAATATTAAAGGTGCTATCTCTCTCGCGAGGACAGTTCCGTCGACTACCTACCCCTGCATCGACGTTTCTTCCTTAGACAATCCCCCCCCTTCCCCTCCTCATCCCTCTACCTCATCGACCACCCCACCCAATTTTCCCCCACCACTTTGTGGTATTCCAATATATCCATAAACCAAAATGTGCCTTTAAGTACAGCTCAAGGGAAATGAGGTCATGAATTTATTTATGCCACCTACGAGCAGGGCTTATATCTTTAAACAGAAATTAAGTAATTATAGTTGTTAAACTAAAAATAACTCAGTTTTATTAATGGAGCTAAGTAAAAATCAATCCACTTATCAGTCTATTGTATTATAGTCGTACAATTCGAAAGATAACTTTTTTACGAGTATTATAACTATTATATTCTATCTGTTACATAAATGATACATAATTGTTATACAACTACTATATATATCCTGATATATCTATCTATATTATAAAAAGATGTGACTTTCGCCCTTCTTCATTCCGAGTGTCACATACGCCCTTCTTGACCCCCTAAAGTGACTTACGCCCTTCTTGAACCCTAAAGTGACATACGCCCTTCTTCATTCCGAGTGTCACATACGCCCTTCTTGACCCCCTAAAGTGACTTTTGCCCTTCTTCATTCCGAGTGTGAGATACGCCCTTCTTGACCCCCTAAAATGACTTACGCCCTTCTTGAACCCTAAAGTGACATACGCCCTTCTTGACCCCCTAAAGTGACTTACGCCCTTCTTGATAATGAGTGTAAGATACGCCCTTCTTTAACCCTAAAGTGATATACACCATTCTTCATTCCGAGTGTGAGATACGCCCTTCTTGATCCCGATTGTGAGATACAACCTTCTTGACCTCAAATGTGACATACGCCCTTCTTGATTACGAGTGTGACATACGCCTTTATTGACCCCCTTTCGAACACGTAAGATACGCCCTTATTGACATAATTGTAATAAAACTGTGATATAACGCACTTAACTGTTATGTAACTGTTACGCAACTTTTATATAACTCTTATGTACCTGTTATATAAGTACTGTGAAATTCCTATCTATGAACTAATATGTGAATGTAACTTCGTCAAATTGTAACTTTGCTAAGAATTATTACCGAATATCAAATCTGAAATATTAATTAAATATGAATGGAGCAATTAAACAGCAATATTGGAAATTACATGGGATTTGCTAATAAAGTTTTGAACTGACTGTAGATAGAAATGGGTTCAATCGCAAGCCGAATAATGTCTCGCTAATCTCACCGCTGCTAGCGCAAACGCTTAATTTGGTTCCGGTACCATCGCTTCGGTGAGATTACCGCAATTTTCGCGTCGACAACGTCACCATAATTTCACCTTAAAGCCCCTCTGAACCTCCATCACTTCCCCGCATCCTCAACTGACAAGAGGCAAAGCGGGATACAGCCCTCTGCTCTTAAAAGCATCGCCGGTAGCATCCTGGATCGATTTTCAAGACTCATCTTCACCGGTGGAATGTCGATAAAATGCTAATATCACATCGACTCGAATATTCTCATTCCATCGAGTGACCAGACGAAACGGAGCCGAGAATTCATTGATTTGGTCTCGGGTCGTAGATGGATGAATAAGTGCTTTACACACATTTTTACAAACATGCTGAGTCAGAAAATATTCGTTATCGTGTTATATCTGTGTTATCGAGTGTAATATTATATTATATGAATGTTACATAAATGTTACATAAATGTTACATAAATGTTACATGTATGTTACATATATGTTATATAAATGTTACATTACATGTACGCAATTTCCATGCAACTATTATGTAACTCCGATATAAATGTTACACGCCCGTTGCATAGCCGTTACGTAAATGTTAGACACCATTTACATAACTCCTAAATAATACCAAAAATTCACTACAAAAACCCCTTTACGCCACTGATTTATCTGCATCTTTAATTCCCACAAAAAAAATAGTTTTAATTTGAAATAAAGTGAAAGTACTATGTAACGTAAAAAAGTGATCGATAAAATGCAATGTGAAAATAATAAGCACGTGCATTCATGACATTCATTTACATTATTTGTATTTGCTCTAATTCAAGACGAATCTTAAACTCGATATTCGATATTTCCATTCCACCAACTTAATTACGATTTTTATTAACTTATTTTTATTCATTAATATTTTATAAATATACTATATTTTAAATAGCATTTTAATAAACAAGAAATTCCAAAAAAGTAATTCCCTTTTGAAAAATTTCTCTTTTGTTATTTAATTGTAATTATTCGTCCAATTAAATCGGAACTACCAAATCCTTGTTAAAGATAATAATAACGAACAGTTTTTGGTTACAGTTTAACAAATCAGATTGAAAATTTTACTGAGCAATAAAAAAAACTCATATCAAATTTTCGGTTTCCAATTTTAGTCTCTAGTGAATACAGAAATAATAATAAAAATTTTATAAATTTTATTAAACATCACCAGAAAAATACATATCACAACAAATACACAAATACACAAATTAAAATAGAGAGTTCATAAATCTTTAAACTTTTTTCAATTTTAAAACTGGACCATTTCTAATTATTATTTTCTACATCTCACATTTGAATATTTTCAAATCGTTGCAATTTGAAAACCATACCTGCCTAATTTTTTATTAATCTAATATTAATAATAGTAATAATAAATACCGTATAAGAGTAAAACCTGAAATGATTAAAACGAGCAAAAACAGTTTGAATATCAAACTTACATTCTTTGCTGTGTTCGCCAACAACCCCGGGAGTCATTGAATCAAGAATAAGCAGCCCTAGAGCGGCGAAAAGTCCCCTCCATTCGAAAAAATGCTTTCGAAGCCGGACCCGGGGACGCCGACGTCGAGCCATCGCGGCCCAATAGTCGGCCGACATCTCCACCTAGATTCCGCCAAGTTTGGTCCGTCTTTTCAGAAGACGCCAAGTCCCGTACCCGCGACGCTCCGGCGCGAGCGACATAACCTCCAAAAACTTTCTCCGCCTCCCAAATCTACACTTCACTTAACCATTTTTACCATTTTCCCCTCCGCAGTGCCATTTTATCAGCCTCAAGTTTCTTGAAAATCGATCCTCAGCGGAACATAACTCCGAAACCCGGCACGCTATCAGAAGACCCGGACCGGAAATCGCGCCCAAGTTATCAAGTCCTGGCTATCTGAGTACGAGCGAGTCATTAGTCTGGATCTTCGACCGAGAAAAATTGCGAACACGGGATTTTTGGGATGCCGAAAATTGAGTGGAAAATGCGCGAGAAATAAGAGCCAAGGGCAGGAGACCCGCAAGTGGCCGGAAGTAGCGGAAAGCGTGGACGCCGTTGAACTCGAGAGGACGACGGACGGGTCACACACGGGGTGAACGTGAGAGGGTGAGGGGTGGAGAAATTAAGGGTTAGAGGACGATACGAGCAGTCACGAGTCGGGGAGGTTGCGAGAAACACCGCTTGGGGCCGTGGAAAGGGCGTATCGATCGCTTGATATGAAACCCGCGACGTTGAACCCACATGGGGATAGAAATACGCCGACGCCGTTCGTGCGCCGACGCCTAAACCTCAGCGTCATCGTATGGACGAATTTGCAACAATAAGTGCCGCTGTTTTGTTTGAATATATGAGTTATGGGTTTTATTTCAATTTGGAGACTTTTTGACCATTCTAACATGTCAGTTACATTCTTGTTACATTCTTGTTACACTCTATGTATGCAAATACTACTTCTTTATAGTCTTCGAACCGTAATTTACCATCAAAACGTTGTTACATTAATTTTACATTAGTGTTACATTAGTGTAACTTTGACGTTACGTTAATGTTACATCAATGTTTCATAATTTCTACGTAACTATACATTTTTATTCAAGTTTTATTCTTGTTACACTTTTTGTATGCAAATATTAGCCCTCGAACTGTATTTTTCCATAAAAACATAGTTACATTAATGTTGCATAAATGTTTCATACTTGCTACGTTACCATACAATCCACTCTGTGTACTCGAATTATGTTTTTTCATCAGAAAATGATTGTAAAATTCTTTGGAAATTTTTACATATGGTAAATGTTATAAAACCGTTATATAGTTGTCGTGTAAGTATAAGATCCCTTTATATTTAAAAATATACATATTTTGTCAGTAAAAACCGTTTTAGAGCAGTTAGTTTAATGTTGCGTAAGTAATATGTTATAGTTTCATTGTTGTTACATTAATGTTACCTTAGTGTAAATTTGACGTTACGTTTATGTTACATCAATGTTTCATAGTTGCTACGTACCTATACATTTTTATTCAAATTTGGAGACTTTTTGACCATTCTAACATGTTTGTTACGCTCTTGTTACATTCTTGTTACGTTTCATGAACCTAAGCTAGTTCGTAAATGAAATTCGAAACTTTTTAACCATTGAAACATCTTCATTACATTTATGTTACATACATGTAATATAAAACGTTTTTCATTATTTTTGTAGGTTTACAATAATATTAAGAATTTACTATAATATCAGTTTTTCATTAAATTTTTTTTACATGTCCAGTGTTTTCTCTGTTTCCCATTAATATTCTTGTATTTTCTTTAATATCAAGAAAGAATAGTGATTAAATGCCGCGACTTTAATAAAATCGCCACGTGATCGTCTCCAAAATTGTAAATGAAACTCTAGTTTCCAAATCACGCGCCACTTTCCCATTATCTCGATCCATTTCGCATTGACATCGACAACACAACGTATGCACGTGTTCAAAATAAATATCTAGAAAATTCATAAATCACTTGCCATAATGTAAACGCAAATTATGAGGTTTATGAGATACAATTTTCAATTTTTCACCCGAGAAATCTCATCTGTTGCCTATAAAGTAGCATCATTCAATACATCCCTGTATAACGGGTTGCCGATATCGGAAAATGTGCGAATAAATAAAAAATGAGAAAATTTAAATTATCGATGCTAATGTACTTTATAGTTTCCAACATCAAGCTAAATGAATATTTTATTCGAATCTGAATTATTTATCGGTACTATTGCATACGAATTGTCAATCTTTGTGTCATCAATTTTTATTTAAATTTTATATAAATGGCATATAAATCTATAAATGTTGCATCAATGCTATGTTAATGTTACATAACAGTTAGGTTATGTTACTGTTATGTTACTTTTATGTTAATGTAACATAAATTTGGCATTATTGTTATATAAATGTTATATAAATGTTACTTATATTTTCATTTAATTATCATTATCGATCATGACCTTACAATCGCAAGCAACTAACAATCATAATTTCTTATACCCACAACAGTAAACATCAAATACATTGCTCGATAATATATCAAGGTTGACATATCTTCCTGGTGCATCGGTACATATTGACGTAGTTACGATAATAATCAAACAAATGCACGACAGGTGACATAATTTCAAGAAATAAAAATCTGATGAATATGATCTTAATTACATATTGTCATTTATCAAACCAGAGAAATAAAAAAATTTCGTTTACAATAATTCCATTAATTAAAATCCATAAAGATACACAAATTAATTAAATTAAATTAATTTAATTTAATTCTGTTATTTAAATTTTTTTATTTAATTCTTTTTATTTAGATTTTTTTATTTAATTTTTTTTCAATGCAGTTATTTATCAATGATAGTTTCCTCAAGTTAGCTTATAGTTTATAGTTCAAAATAGATGTTCATTCATGGATTATCTTTATCATAGATATCGTTTTAATTTTTTCGCGATAAAGACGATTTCTCACCTGTTGGACTTCTTACGTCACGTTCATAAATATTTATTAAATTAGTCCAAAAAATTCGTAAATTTGAAGATTTTAGAATCTTTTTATAATTTAACCTTGAATTTGTAAAATTCTCAAATAAAAAATCAAAGTCAGCTTGAAGTCTCGAATACAGGTATGATCGGTATTGAGGCAAATCAGTGATTAATCGTACCCCTAGACCACAAGCTGACTGATAGGAAATCACTAATAGCGGAAGTTTATCTGCAAGTAGAGACTGGATAATCATTCCAGTCAAAATTTATTTCAATTGTAGTAGAGAAAATTACTTCCCCCCCCCCCCCAAAAAAAAGTTAAGCTTTTTAATTCAACCTTAGAAAATTTGGAATTACTGAAATTAAAAATCGTTAAATTTCGAACAATTAAATTTGTTAATATTTTTTTACAGCTAGTCTTTTAATAATAATAGAATCAACGCCTGTTGGAAGCTCATCAAACAAGCCCGAATTTCTGAAAGCTCTATTGTGCCTACAGTCTGTGTGGACCGTTTACGAGGTCCATGATTGGTAATCATCAGAGCGAGACTACACTGTAAATATTCTATTATTCTAATTCAACGTCTATTAATTGAATCGCGAAGGCTGTGTTTGCAAGGAACAAACTGTAAACGTTAAAACGTTCAATTCGTCCAATTATTCGAATCCCGACTGCTTCTCCCTCGTTATCCACTTTCTGGAGGGGGAAGAGGGTCACCTTTATACTTTTCTCCACTCTGAACGGGGTTGTGAAAAAAATAGTAGAAAAAAAATAGAAGATTAAGAACTCGTGGGGTAAGAATGGCAATTTCAAGGGTTGATGAGAGGAGGAGGGAGAAAGAGGTAAGAGGGTGTAGCAGGGGCTAATAAGAAGTGTCTGGAAGGGTAGGTAGAAGAGGGGTATAGCAACATTTTAAGAGGGGAATAGAGGGTTGGAAGGAAGGGGTTAAAGGTAATAGGGGAGGTTCATATATATAGAAACGGGTGATAATAAAACGGGGCAATAAAGGGGCATATTTGAAGTTGTTTGACGGGTTAATATGAGAAGGAAAGGGCATTGAGGGGGCAGGAGGGGCGTACGTGAAAAGGTCGAAAGTATCAGTTGTGAAATCTGGAAATGGAACGAGCGTAGTGTAAGTTGAATGTGGAAGTCAGAGTACAGAGAAATTATGGGGAGGGGGAGGAGGAGGGGGGAGTTCACAAAAAGGATGTGGTAACATGATTAGAAGGGATTAAAGGAAGTGAGTGGAAGGGTAAAAGGGTATAGAGAAATATTTGGAGGGGGTGGAGGAGTTATGACAGGTTTGATGGAGGGGCAGAGTGAAAGATGATAAAGAAGAAAGTGCAAATGTTTGGAAAGGATTGGGTGAGAATGAAAATAGAGTATGAAGGGGGAGGGGGGAAGGTAGGCGGGGAGGGGGGAAGGTAGGCGGGGAGGGGGCCGCAAGAGGCTAAAGTGTATTGAAGAGATTAATGATGGAATGGAGAAGATAGGAATGAAGAGGGGACAAAAATAATTTTGGAGAAGGAGGGGCTGTGAGTAGAGTCATTGGAAGGGGGAGGGGCATAGATTCTCAGCTATGCCTATTGATGTATCTATTAGAGGAGGTTGGAAGTGTGAGAGTGAAGGCAGAACGATCACAGGAAATAGGGAGGGGGGGAGGGGCTAATGACATCGATAGGTGGGGCAGAGGGCACATGCTGTTTTTTATTGGCATCTATACAAAGTGGAACAATGAAACGTAGTGTGGATAAATATATTAAAAGTTAAAATGGGAGGGGGTGGGTAACGAGATCGGTGTTCAGGGTCGGGGAGGGTGGGGGGGGGGCAGGTGAATTGGAATGAAGTGTAGTTGGGAAGGATATAGAAGTATGTGACTGGATGTTAAAAGTTATGCGGGAGGGGGGAGGGGGGGTAATACGTAGGAGGGGCTGGAGACAGAATAATTGGAAGGGTAGGGGCGTATATAGTATAAGAATGGGATATTTACTTGGTATAACTGTCGGATGAAAAGGAAATATGATAGAGGGTCTATTGTGATGAGAGGAGGGGGCAGCAGGGAGTAGGTGAATATAAATTCAGTGTGTTTCGTGGCAATGTGGGTCTCTGAGTGATGAAGAGGGCATGTGGTAAAGTGAAGAGAGGGGGCAAATATGAGAGGGGGAGGGGGCGATATGAAATTCAGTTTATATAGAATTGATAAAAAAATGGGAAACTGAGAGTGAATAAATGT
The DNA here is from genome assembly GCA_032275145.1 of Synergus laeviventris. Taxonomy (NCBI): domain Eukaryota; kingdom Metazoa; phylum Arthropoda; class Insecta; order Hymenoptera; family Cynipidae; genus Synergus; species Synergus laeviventris. The sequence goes on from JAUESI010000001.1 coordinate 364,798, forward strand.
AGCAAAAGTTTTTTTTTTGGGTGGGGGAGGGGGCATATATGGTGGCAGGGAGTGGAAGGTGAATATAATTTTGTTTATTTTGTTGCAACGCGGAACTGTGATTGAAAGAGGGGCTACATTGTATAATAAATGGCGGGGCATGGGGAGGGGGTGAATTGGAATGTAGTTTAGTTTGAATGGGGAATGGGAGTAGGTGAGTTGGTGTGTATGTATGTAGTTGGAAAGAAATATGAATTTGAGGTTATGAGTGCCAATTTCTTTTTTATTTTGAGAGAGAGAATTGATATGAATGGTACTTGATGTATTTCTGTAACGATTTGAATTCGAACAAAACGATATCCACTCGAGAGAGTTTATGAGCCCGTGGTTTATCACTACAACGCGCGAATGCGTCATTCGTCAGTCGACCGTGCCACTGAGTTTATCATCGAGTTGTAAATCATTTGCACTTTTCGGCATGTATGATCCCTTCTACGATTTCCAATGTCTGCTCCAATGAGCAAATCCCCTTCAATATTTGATATCGCCAAGTTGCAACTCGTCAAGTAGAAGACAGCGATATCAGCAATTTTTGGAGAGTACTAGCCCGTCAAAACCTGAAAAGTAAGCCGTTACAAGAATTTATTATTGGATCTAATCGAGACGAAGATTAAGATAAGAGTGCAAAGTTTAGTAAGCTGTGGTATTTTCCACGAAAGTCAGTTTCTGGTGTAAATTAAAAAAAATTATTTATTTTATTTATTATTTTTTTGTTTATTAATTTTATGTTCTTTTTTTGGTTCTAGATTTTATGATAAACCTCAACAGAAGCTTTTCTATTCAATTAACGTCCCTATGACAACGAAGACCGATTAGGTCTTCGTCGAACAATCGACGACCGACTTTAGTTTATCATCTGTGGTTAGTGACAGTTAGTGGTTCACTATAAGTATCTAGAATAAAAACGTCAACAGTATTTCGAATTGTATTTAAAAATCGTTTTTCATTATGGCAAATAATATTATAATTAAGTAAGTCGAGGTGTCACGTATTATAAGAAACAAAAAGTTATGGTCCAAATAATTTAGCGAATAATATTTCCTAGGGGTTTTAAATTTAATTTAAAAGGGAAATAGGCTTCGACTCGAAGCCTATTATATCATATCAAGGTGTTTGATCTACTGTGCTCTTTTATAGGTGAGAAAATTAAAAATAAATTCTTATAATGATTATTGAAAAACTATTATTATTATTTTAGTATTATAGGAGAAAATAGGGATACAACAATTAAATCCTCAACAATCAATATAAATACTATAAATTATATTAATTAATTTATATTTAATTAATTTTTTTTTATTTTAGATTTTCCAAAAATGTTTTGCCTTTCTGAAAGGGCCAGCAATGAAATAACAGAAACCAAAAATGAATTTGGATGGTGGATAAACGAGACAGAAATGTTATTATCGACCTCCTATTCCAAAGAATTAAATTCTCAGAAATACTCTTCAACTAGAATAATTTCAAAAGAAGATTTTAATTCGAAAATCAAAGGGGATAAAAGTCTGAAAACTAATGAAGAAGAATCAGAAGGATTGGAAATGAAATCCTTGAATATTGATCAGATTGAAAATCTAAAAGACAATTTTATTGAAAATGTTCCTTTGGTTAAAACTGAAGGTAAAGAAGAACATTTTACTGAGAATGATTTTAGAAAATCTTCAAAAGGATTTTCCTACACCCCGGAAAAATTGATCAAATCAGGAGAGTACAAAATTATTTCCCCTTCTTTTCAATCGGCTTTAATTCACTCTTCGAGTTCCGGACAAAGAAAATTGAGTGAACTTATCGACCGATCAAAAATCGGTAAGTTTTTCAAGAAATGAAAAATAACAATGATGATAATACAAAAGATCTAAAATTCGAAATCTTTTTTTTTTAGGTGCATATCACTTAGAACGACTTTTGTGCCCAAGTATAGCAGAAATAAAAGATTATTATTCTTTTATTTCAGAAAAATTATTAGTAAAAAATGAAATAAATAATGATAGGGAAGATGTAAGTATCTTTTTTTATTTCCGTTATCAATTGCAGTCCTTTTTTTAAAATTTTATTTACAAAAGATTTTATTGCAGATTTCTGTTACCAGCATTTATCGATAGAGTCTTTGTGAGGGTTCTATTCCGAGCTAAAAATGTTCGTATTCAAATTTACAAAAATAATGACAATTCGTATAAAAATTCCAAATACAATAGTTAGCACGGACACGAACCTTTCTAGCATGGATGAGAACCATAAAATGTCGGCAATCAATAAATAAATTATCACTTAAGTTATTAATCATTTAATTAAGTAAATCATTCACTTTTAAATTTGCGAGGAAATTGACGAAAATTTCGAAAACAAGTTTAATCGGTCTAGTTACAGAAAGGCTTGACCAGTGCTAGCTCAGATTTCGAGGAACTCGAGAGTCTTTGCTTGAAAGAGAAGGGTAGAACCCACAAGTTCTCTTTTGCGGAAGAAACTTTTGGAATTCAAAGCACTAATACCTGGAGTCTGAATACTTCGAGTGATCCCACACAAGAGTCCCTTCGGCTCAAAGAACTAACCAACCTCTTTCCAAGTGGCCTGGAGGTAAATAATTTCGAAAATGATTTACTTTGTAATGGAAACTTTAATTAATTCATTATAATTTAATTAAATTTTAAAATCTGGTTCGAATCCATATTAAAAGGAATAATTTCAAATTTAGCAGGGACACGAACCTGTTAGCACCGACATGTACCCTTTTAGCATGGAACAGAACCATAATCATACTCTGCAATAGAAAATTGATAATTAATAATTAATAATAGAATCCGGAAATAAATTAGGGTAATCCAGGAATGTTATTGGATGTTTTTCGTCAGGTTTCTGACCATGATCGACTAACAAGATTGGCTCCAACTATAGCAGACACAAATTTACCGAGTGTTATTGAAGATCCAGAAAATTTATACGAACTTCAATCTAAAGTTGAGAGGCTTCGAGCCGTCAATGATAATATTCACAAAGACATTGGTTTATTAAAAGAAGACTTTCAGGTACCTTAAGGTCATGTATTACTTATCCGATCCCTACGTTACCGACATTTTTCACTGCAGCGTTACTTCTTAATTTATTAAGGAGATAAATTGAACATTTCTAAAATTAAATTTAAAGTATTAAACTACGTTTATCTGGTCCTACGTGTTTATTACAATAAAAATAAAATTTTCAAAATAATTGTTTTTCCGTTAATGTAAATATTTAGGATCAGTTAAATGTACTTTAATACTTTAACTTTAGAATTTTTCAGTTTATTACCTTAATAAATTTAGAAGCAACGTTGCAGAGAAAAATGTCGATAAGGTAGGGATCGGATAAGTAATACACTTAATTTTTTATTTTTTTTTTTAGACTGACGAATGGAAAGTAGACGACTTATTGGAAAACACAAGTAATTTTCGAAAAGAAATGCAAGACCTTAAATATTTAGACGATCTTTTGAATCTTCTACAAGATGAACTCGAAAGAATTTCTCAAAAAAGTTGGCCCTTCGTTTCGGGTCATGTGGACCCAGATAGCGAGGAAATTAATTTGATTATATGACAATAGATAATTAATAATTTTTTAAATGAAGTAGAAGGTTCTAAATAAAATGAAGCGAAACTTTTTTTCCTCAAAAAGCTTTCTGTATTTCTGTTCTATTTTATGTACAAGCTTACACTGGATAATAGAAACTAGACATTTTAGGTTTTCCATATGTTGACTTAATACTAAAAATGAAAATTTATAATATATTATTAATAATCAGTCCTAAGGGTGAACTCACTCAGATCTTTTTATATTCTCACCATGAAAAACCTTCATAAATATGTATCTCTGAAAAAGAACAATTTGAATTTCGTGCTATCTTCAATGTTAAGACCACACTTAAACATAACTTTTAAACTATTAAGTTTCTCTCAGTCTAATTTGTTCATTAAAATAAACGTAAAATATATATTTCTGGCAAAATTAAAAGATTTTCAGACTCGTATCAGACTAAAAATAAAAAATGTCATTTGAATCTATTTGAAATCCTATTTAGTATTCTCTTAATTAATTTATAAAAAGCCAGAAGATATAAAACGAAAAAAAAAAAAGATAAATTATCGAAAACTAATAGAATCATAAACCGGATACTTTTTAAATACCGTTAAATCTTTGAACCTCTCCTTTCTCTTCTTCCCTCATTCATCAATTTTTCATGTTCTTCCTTTGTTTAACAAAATTTAAGGGTGTTGGATGAACGCTTAAGCCTCAAAATTTCAACTCTTCATTTTACTTGACGAATATTATAAACGAAATTTCAGATTACCACTTGGACCCAACACCCTTAAAGCTCTTTCAAATTTTTTTATCACGTAATTGTAGAAGAAGGAAGATTAGAATTACTATTAGGAGAAACGACATTCGAAGGCGAAGGAAGTAGACTTGGTTTACAAACAATATGCTCGCAACTGTTGCTATCCTCTAGGCTAAACCCTTCTGGTTCAGCAAAGCTCGCCATATCAACTTCCGGTTTAACTTCAATCGCTGTTGCGTCCGAGGGTGATTGACTCCTAAGTCCTGCGTAACTATTCAGTCTGTATTTGCAAGAAGAGACCAAATGTCTTCTCAGATTTCGCGCTTGTCTCAGAGTCGCTCCACAAAGTGGACAGACTCCTGGACAGTCAGAGGCGCCTCTAATTTTCCCAGATGAAGTGCTCATCGCGTGCGCCGCGGCGATAGCTTGGGTTTGAGTGATACTCGGAATTGAAGAGAATCCAATTCCCAAGGATGCAGGAAATTGCGGAATGTGAAGAGGCGAGTAAGTTTGCATCGGCATTAAATTGTGAAGATGTGGTTCTGAGTCGGAAAGGGAATCCTGATGAGGATTTTCATTTGGTGGAATTGGTTGACTTAACGAGGGTGATGGACATAGCTGATTCAGTTCTGCTTCTCTTTGATCGATTCCTGTGAGGAGTTAAAAAAATCAATCAATTAAAGGATTGGGTATTTTGCAAATAATGAAAAGAATTTTTAAATTGTTTACCATTAACGAGACTTATTTCCCCCTCTTTCAGATCGTAATCCGGGTTTAGGGAATCCATATTGTTATCGAGACTCTTTGCTGAAGTCGAAGATCTCTTTCTCTTTCTGCGCTTTCGACCACTGAGAGAAGTGGAAGATTCTTTCATCGATTCATTGCTTGTCGTTGCTAAAGATGGAGTTTCCTCTGTGTTCTGTATTAGATTTCAGTTATAGATTTATATATAATGATAATGCATATTGTATATTAAATATAAAATAAAATGGTGATTCCTTTTTTAAATGATTTTGAATTTACTTACATCATGTAAGATTCCTAATCCGTTAGGGATTAATCCATGAATATTCAAACACTGTGCGGCTTGTAATAACGAAGGTAATTGCGCAGGTTCGACACTAACTTCTCCTTGATAAACAAACTCAAGGATAGTTTCCAAATCCTCAGCGCTGATTCCTACCAGCATCAGAACTGGATGTTCACAGGGAGTACTCTGTGAATTCCATTTAACTTTAACGCTATTATTACAATTGAAGGGATTGGACCCAAGTTCGTACCTCAAAATTCCAATTCTTCAGTTTACGCATAAAGTATTAGAAATAAACATTTTTTCGTTCCAAAATCACATTTATATTTCAAAAAAGAGCAAAAAGATTTTAAGCTTTAATATCTGTTGAGTAAAATGAGGAAATTAAATATTAAGACTTAAATTTTGAGGCTAGAATTTGTATCCAACACCTATAATACAATTTTTAATATATTTAAATAGTTGGTCTTGTTAATTTTAGAACTTATTGCTACCTTCAGCAAATCTAAAAGGAAGGAACTTGCAGCTGAAAGGACGATTTTGTGAGCTGCAAAACTTCGACCTCCAGCTGCTAAAGTGACGTCGACTAAATCCCCATGGCCTCTAAGAAGCTGAACAGCAGAGGCTAAGGATGAACCGAATTCACCCCAAGAAAGGCTGTAAAGTTGACCACTACTACCCATTCTGAAAATAGTTCATTTTTAATTTACTCGACTAAGCAGACTCAATTTCAAAATCTAAAAGTTTATTTTATTTTTACTAAACTCAACAAAAATTATAACTATAATATTGGATAAGTATAATGAAGTTCGAAAACTTAAAAAAAATTAATATTTATTTGTGTCTTGTTTACATTTTGATTAAAAAAATAGTTAAATTTGCTTTTTGAGTTTTTATAGCTTTCTTTTTCAATTTCTGAAAAATGTTGAACTGAAAGTTACTACTTTCAAATTTCAATGAATTATAACGTATAATATTCCATAAATTTTGTGATTTAATTCCTTCATGGCAACTTAAGGCCATGTATTAGTTATCAGATCCCTACTTTACCGATTGCTTTCACTTCTAAATTTATTTAAACATCAAATGTTTAATTTCTAACATTTCTGTAGAATAAAGGAAAAGAATTATTCCATCAAATAATAATCATAAGACTCCTAAAAACAGGAATAGATTGCGGCGTCGTTTTAAATCTAACCTAAAAAGATGACAGTATTCAAAATCGAGAAAAGCGATAGATTAAATTTTAAATTAATAGATATTCATTGATAATTACTTACCTTTATTGAAATTTTGAATTTTCTAGATAACAAAAAGAAGAAAACTGTTTGTATCCTCCAATCAAAACAGGTTAAAAAGCATTCTTCCGAACTACAAGTAGAAGAGAAAATTGTTTCTGTCTTTGATTTTAACCTATTTTTTTACTGTGATTCACAGCAATTATTTCAATCGATATTTTTCTTTGATTATATGCAATATAAAACAAAAACCACTGGGAAAACCGATAAAAACGAAAGGGAATGTCAAATTCGCAGAAACGTCAAGAAAAGTTGCGATACTAGCGCTACTAACGGATAAATTTCGAATTAGAGAATTTGTTTTTTAGTTATCTGATTAGTTCATGGGGCGATTATGGCCAATCTAATTGGTCGAAAACCGAGACGTGAACTCTATTTTAATTTTAGAACATTTTTCGAATGCTTTAAACATTTTCCACTTGTTAAATGTAATAATTTTTCAGTCAATAGCTAAAATATCTCTTTTTATTAAAAATTCTATTCTTGGGTTGGAATTTAACTGAATAATTTTTACCTTTAAATCATCAGTGTTTCAATTTTCTCGCTTGAAATATCGAAGATAAACAAAACGGCGATGGATGAAAGATTTCTTGAAAAATTCGAGAAATGATCAAATACACACAATAGAGATTTTAAAATCATTTTAATTTAAGTAATCAAATACATGCTTAAGGTCTGAGCACAATCGTGAATTGAACTAATAACCTGGACTCGAAGATAGTTCTGTTCTTTTCTATCATATTGTCCTATCTCTCTTGCGCTCTCGTGACAAGAGAGATGGAGCTAAATGATAGAAAAGGACAGAATTATCTTCGGGTCTAGATTTTTGGTGATATTTCGCGGGAATGTTTGAAATACTAAAAAGTTGTTTATTTTAATAAATAAAAATATTAGTTCAATCATTAATTAAAATATTTATATAAATAATATTAAATATTTTTTTATTTAATTTGAATTAATGATTTAACCAATAATTTTATGTAATTGAATTGCAAGTATTTATTAATAATGAAAATGCGAGTTTTACGATTTTCAAAAATACCCGCGAAATAGAACCAATAAGATATAACCAATAATAAGATGTGTTGTCTGTCGCATGCGTATTAACAAGTAGTGAATTTCTGGAGGACCTTGTTATATTTCTATCTTGTCCATTGTCATGGATTGTCGTGATTGTCGTTTGTCTTTTTCATCATGTTTGGCATGTTTGACAAAACTCTCTTTTGAATAGTATTTTCCACCGTTTCCTGGCAATTTTGTGGGAATTTATAAACTTGTTGCAGATTGTTGTCTTCTTCGAATTGAATGTTAAATTAATAAAAAAAAAAATTATCACCTGGAAAAACGGTATGTAAATAAAATCGTTTTTATAAAAATCCTAGAAAGAAAGGATTTTATTTCTTTCGATATTTTACATTTTACCCGTTTTAAACAAATATTTTAATGAAATTTATATTCAGTTAAGTAAATTCAGAGCTTTTATGTAATTTTAAATATACATAGTTTTGTTTATATCATAAAATATCGAACTTGCTCTTTTGAGGTTACGAATTATTCCATAAGAATTGTTTTTAATTACTTTTACAGCTTTATAATATTATTTTATTAACATTCTAATTCGTTTATTACATTCTCATTTTTTTCCTTGTTAAATTGACGTTCACAAAAAATAAGATTGAATAATATAAAATATAAAATATCCTGTTTATTTTTTAAAATTAATTTAAAATAAAATTACGACTTTTTCTTGTTACAAACAATTGAAATTCTTTTCTTTTTATTAATAAAGCTCCTTAAAACAAATATTTTTTCTCCTTGTGACAAAAAATCTTTAAAAATCGATTTTTGTTGGAAATAATCAGAAAAAATTATTTTAAATATTCAGGAAAAAGGCGAAATGGCGACCGAGTGCTTTGCGTATTTGCAGAAGGTGATCACTGATCCTAAGTCGGCGGTTGTTCAAGAGCAAATCAAAGGAAACGTCGCTAAAATGCTCATCATATTACCCGATGGTGATCAAAAATTGATAGTTTTTGATATACCACTCGAGAATTGTACTGTCTTAACTTTATTAGAACAGGTAAACTGAACATTAAAATTTTTTTAATCCTCTTTGCACTGTAATCGATCATTCTTTGTAATTTATCATACATTTTTAGGCCTCGATTCCCTATAATTCTGATACTGCTATTTCCTTGGTGCACGATCCAACTGACTTCGGAATAAATTACATTGTTGAAATCCAAAGTTTGAAAGAGGAGAAGGAAACTGCCACTTCTAGCGATGAGTAATTTTTTTTACTTCCTTGAATAGCTTTAAATTTTGTATATCTCTAGAGGATCACTACTTCGAAGGCTTCTAATTTTAATAATCCTTTTATCTTTCCAGTATTCCCATTGTTGAAAATTGCACTCCGTCAACTACGCAAATCGAGGTAATTATCACTATTAATTATAAACGATATGAAATTTAATCTCTAGAATCTGTAGATGTTGTGATTTTTGGAAATAGGAAGCAAAATATTGCCCGGGAATGCTTGCTGTTTGTCCTTACTGCGGATTTTTGTCCGAAACTTTCCACAAGTGTCAGAGATGCAAAAGAAAGCTACTCGAGAATGTGAAATCCGTTTTTAATAGATACGACTATAAGGAAACAAAAAGAAGCACTTTTAAATCCGAGGTGAGCAAGATTTCAAAAATAAAGAAATAAAAATATCGTTTGGAAGTATTACTTTTTACCTAATTTATTTTTCAGAACTTTAGTGAAGGAAATGAGGATCCTCCTCTGAAAAGTATAAAGTTAGAAAATGCATCATTGAGAGATAGTTTAGAAACCGAAGAAAGTCAATCCTCGAGGGACATCAAAATTGAAGATGGTACAAACAGTTAAAGCAAACTACCCTGTTAAAGACTAAAATTGATTATAAGCAAAAGAGCCTCAAACGAAATATTGCATAATTATGGGTTCTAATTTTTCAGAAAGCTGCAAAAATTACTCGGAAGAAATTGACGTGTACGAGAATGAAGATAATTTAATAGAATATGAAGAAAACGAACAATTAGGTATTGAGAGAAAACACAAAAATGAAATTTTTTACTCTTGTTTTATTTAATAAAAAAAACTTTTTGCAGAATTGAATATGGAATCGAACAATTTAGTTTTCGAGGAATCAATTCACATCAAGCTTGCATGTCGCACAGTCAGGATAGGTTCCTATAAATATATTCCTCCAGAAGATGTTACGATTTCAGAACACGGTCTACGATTAATAGTTCCTTGTTTAGAAAATGGTAATTTTTCTCTCATTTCATTAGTATACCATATAAAATTAGTAAAACTAAATTAAATGAATCAAGAATCTAATATTTTGCAATTCCTTTTTCACAGATAAGCAAATGGTGAAAATAGATATAATGTATGAAGACATCATCAGGGTTCTGATTCATTTTGGAAGACATCTTCCAGTCCTTTTCTTTTTTACGTCAACGAGGGTCGGCGAGAGAATTAGAAATGTTTTAGGAATGGAGGATTCGTCTTATCGTTATTACGATCCTGCAAGCAAAGGTATTCAAATATAAGAAGACTTAAAGTAAAGTTATCCATTATATTCTGTTTAAACAATTGTAAGATTTTAAATTTTCTCGAAAATACTAATGTGCTTGGATTGTATTGAATAGATGGAACACATAAAAGAATTACTCTCCTACCAAATACTATTAACGAAGACTCTAGAAAATTGCTAAAAAGTTGGTTCGAAACGAAACTTGAGGAACTGAACTTGACGGAAGCAAACGAAATTCTTGTGAGAGCAACGCCGAAATTAGTAAGTCTTAAAGTATATAAAGAAGCTCTGCCCATATTCAAATTCAAGCAGAAGTTGAAGAATAATCCTAATTTGTTTTCTTGCAATTTTTTTGTATTTCACATTTCTCATTTTTTAGTCGCCCATATTCAAACGTCGTCGGACAACGAGATTTCCTTTACCACTTGAGCAGGCTTAGGTAATTTTATTTCTTTTGAAGCTCGGGAGATTTTCAAAAATATTTTTAAACCTATTTTTCTGATTGTTTGTTTTTTCAGATCGCTGACTGAAATGAGGCCAGATAAGAATTCGTTACATTAAAGACACCAAATTTGAAGAAGATTTCTCTGAAAATCTGAATCTGTTTTAGTTTTAAAAAAAATCTCATGTGATTGTAAGAAGTCCATCGTTTAGAGAATTATTATTTCTAATTTTTAGAAGACTATTATTATAAGATTAAGGAAATACAAGTACAAAAGGATTAGAGGATAAGGTGACTACGAAACTTGATTTCTTCATTTTATCAACAACTGTAATAGTTTTAAGTTTTTAGATTTTTTTTTCTTTTTAAAATTTGAGAATCGTAAAAATTAATCGCTTGCGTTGATAACAAATTTTAATATTTAAATTACACAATATGTATCATTTAAACAATATCTGATTTTTTTTTATTACTCGAAATGAATAAATCGATTATTGTATGATAAGGATTCCTTTTTACTTTTACAGTTTCATGTAATGAAAATGTTCAAATTTTGAAGCTTATTTTGAGTTTTATTCTGTCATTATACCGACATTTTTTTCTGTAATGCCTGGAATTACCTTAATGACACTTCTAAATTTATTGAGATATCAAGTTGGAAATTTCTAAAATTTTTAAAAATATGCTAAGATATGTTTATCTAAAAAAATTTCAAAATCATTTTTCTTTTTTATATAAATTTAAATATTTAGGACCAGATAAACGTACCTTAATTCTAGAAATTTAACTCGATATCTCAATAAATGTAGAAATAGAATTGCATAAGTATACATCTTAAGCATTTCAAAAATTCCCGCAACATGCGCATTACCAATTGGCGGATTTCAATTTTCGCAATTTTGCATTTTGGATTTATTTTGGCGCGAGCCCGAAAGCTGTAGCAACCTGAACTCTGCCTGAACCCAAAGAGGGTTCTCTCCTTTTCTATAATATTGCTCCATCTCTCTTGTCACTTGACCACACGAGAGATAGGACAATATAATAGAAAAGGACAGTGACAGTACCATTTTCGGGAATCGGGTCCAGGGTTGGGCTTGGGCATGGGCTTGGGAGTTGACTTGGGACGGGACTTGGCAGCACTTGGTAGGATTTGGGCTCAGGGGTCAGGGGCGTCAGGCGTCAGGCCTTTATACGCCGCCATGATTGCCGAGGCCGACATATTATATTAATATCAAAATATAATAACTGATGGTTAAAGGCATTGCAGTTTAATCATGATTGAAGCCTTGATTAAAAAATAATGGAACAGAAACCGACCCTAGGTAAGTAGCGGTCATTAATTCGACATACTTAATCGTTACAATTAACTTACATTTCATTTATGGTCTCGTTTTTTTAACAGCAAAATGAAGAGGGTAATCGAAAATCCGGCAACGACAATCGTTCAGGAGCAGGTCAAAAGCAAAGAAGTTAAGGTGCTGGTAAACCTTCCAAGTGGAGAACAGAGACTAATTACACTACTACTTCCGGTGGAAGATTGCACTGTCCAGGATTTATTAGAGACTGTACGAATTTCTGAACTTTTTTTTTTCCTACGATTTTAAAAATTAACTTACAGTAGTTTACCATTCAAGATCTTGTTAAAAAATAACGAACATTTTCCGTATTTATCTAAATTTTAGATAAATGTTCTCATTTGCGGATTGAACAGAGTTATTTCCTTCGTGGACGATAGAATCTCAGGAATAAATTATATTGTAGATCTTCCACTCGGAGAAGTAAACGTGCAAAATGATTCCGAATATGGTTGGAAACATTCTTTAAGAAATTCTGGAAAATATTCTCGGTAATTTCATTTTCATTGTAATAATTTTCATTTTTATATTTTAATTTTCTGATCCGAGAATATTTTTTCCTTTTCAGGATTATAGTGGACAAAGGCGGGAACAATGCAGCTTCGCAAAGCAAGGTACGAACAATATTATAAATTATTTGCTTTTTATTAATTCCAACATTATTAAGCCGTTTGTTTTCGTATTTTAATAATTTTTTTATTAGGAACCGAAAAATGTGGAGGGAAAGCGAGCTGTTTGTTCTACCTGCGAATACCTCTCTTCAATCATCAACAATTGTCAACGATGTAAAAAAGAATTGCCTGAAAACGTAAAATCCGTCTCCGATAAAATTCCGATCAAAGATTCGAAGGAAAACGTAATTGCTTGTGATATAACAGTTAATTAGGAGGTTTAAATACCTATGTTTTTTTACGATTTTATATGAGGCAAATCATACATCATACGTATTGTTGATATTTTTATTTTTCAAGAAGACTGAAAATAATGAACAACACTTGAGACTTCTCAATCCTAATAATGACCGGAAACGTCCTTTGGACACCAAAAATACTTTCAAAGATTCAGGTACTATAGAAATTACAAGTTTAAAAAAAAGATTTTTTAAATATTTGTACATTAAATTCTAATACAGAATAATTTTACAAAAGGCTCAATTTGTATTTCTTCGGACGAGCAACCCGAGAAAAAGTCCGCGAAACTTGATGAATCAGCTTATCCAACTAATAAGGATATTCAGAAATGTATGTGTATTGTATATAAATTTTGAAATTAAAAATCGAACTCGTTTTACACAAATCGTATTGAAAGTAAACATATTTCAATTTAGACGCATAATTTTATTTAAAAATTGAAAAAATATCTACTTTTAGTATTTGTTGAATAAAATGAGGAAATTTAATTTTGAAGCTAGAACTTAAACTGGACATTTTAAAAATAATTTCCTCTAATAAATTTCGGTTTTAGGTCGAGAGGAAAAATCCCGCCAAAAAATCCCGAGTAACTTAATAAATTTGTTACGGGCCGACCTTTCATGTTCAATAATTAGGATTGGTTCCTACAAATGTAAATCTGATGAATTAGTTATTTTGTCTAAACGCGGTTTACAACTCATCGTGCCGTCTTTAAAAAACGGTATAAGGTTTTCCATTTGATAATTTGAGAATTAGATTAAATTATAAATTAGTTTAGAAATTTGTATTGAGCCGTTATGATGAATCTAAGTTTTATCATACTTTTCCACAGATAATAAATTTGTCACGTTGGATATCAAGCACCAACAGATCGTTAGGATTCAAAGCCACTTTGGACAGTGGAAATCAATCCTTTTCTTTCAAACTTCGGAGAATGCTGGGGCGATGATCAGGGAAACCTTAGGAATGGATGACCCGAAAGGTCCTTATTTCGATCCCAATAGTCGAGGTATACAAAAAAATAATAATAAAAGATGCTAAAGTCTAATTTTGATTGGATTTTATTTTTCAGTATATGCACACAGGAAAATTACTCTCGGGGTGAGAATAATTAATCTTGGATATAAATTAATACTAAATGAATTGTTCAAGACGAATCTTGAGACTCTGACTCTCAAGAAAGCCAACGAAATTCTCATTAGAGTTTCAAACCTGGATGTAAAATTTTAAAATACTTTACAGTGTAGCCAGGTACTAAAATTTAAAAATTTAATTTAAAGAAAATTCTTTTTAAAAATGGTTTGTATATTAAATGGTAATACAAAATGAATAAATTTACAGAAGGCTTGATTTATATTTCTTTGGATGAGGAATGGAAGGATGAGACAAAATTGGTACAAATAAGTTGTTCGAAAAGAAAGTGAAAGAACTGAATCAAAAGGAAGCCAACGAAATTCTTGTTGCAGCTATGCCTAAAAAACTAAGATTGTGAAATAATTTAAACGAGTTTATATATATTTTTTAAGCAGCTAATAACTAAATTCATTTATTTTGCAGTTTTCCCTGATACATTTTTCGGGAAGCGAAAGTTCACAGTCTGAGCATATCTTTCTTATAATTATAAGAGATGTACATGTTACTTTTAGTTGACCGGGAAAAAACCGGGAATTTATAAATCGTTCGTCAAATCGCCACCTAGTTTAAGTATTTTTAATTATAATATATAGAAAATAAATGAACAAATGAACTAGATTGTGAGAAAACCGAGAAAAGAAGCTTATTATATGTTTACGGATAGTATTTTCTATAAAAAAAATAAAAGCTCAGAGATACGTGCAATTCGATATTGCATCATTTCTCAATCAGAATGTAACATTTAGTTTTTGCTTTCTTTTCAAATTCACTAAAAGTAGTTAAATTTTCCGGCTGGAAAGAATATTTATTTGCAAAGTTTTCAATTAATTTTTATTTCTATCAAAATTCATTAATTTTGTTTTAATGGACATTTTTACAAATTTAAATACCATTATTTGTAATAAACAAAAATATTTTCTAGCATTTTAATTTGCGTGCGAATAGCAACCAATCAGATGCCGATCACGACGCATGCGTATTGCGTAGTTAAGTTCAGAACATCCGGAACGGAATTTTTCTTTAAAATTTTTCATTAAAATAGAATGAATTATTTTAAGATAATTATGTTTTGTAGAATAAACCATCCTTGATTTTATGTATTTATTGTAAATACTTTTTAATTCAGCTTATTTCCGATCGTTGAGATTTCGTCGATTTTGTCAGGTGCGCCTTCCCATGAATCCGCAATGTGTAGTGAGAGAGAAAGGGACAGAAGTCCTTCGAACCTTTAATTGATCCTTTTCATCTTTTCATCACCATGATCACACTTTTCATCATTTTTCTGAACACTTTCACTTTCGAAATCGCCAGAGCCGCCAGAGTCCAGACGCCAATACGTGAAAGTAATTTTCCATTATCAAACTCATCTAATTTTCCACGTTTACTTTACTTACAAAGATATTTTTAAAAATTGTAATAATATCTTCATAAGTAATTAATTAATAATATATATTAAAAAATATATTAATAAATATTTTTGTTACAAACTTAGCATTCAGCACATGTGGAATCGGAATGTGGAATTCCTAACATTTATCGCATCTTTCGAATATTCGATCTATTCGATAACGCCCAATAACGTCTTAGTCTCGTCCTTATACTTGGTCCTGCTATAGAAAAATTGGTAAGTGAATCTTAATTATCCTATAAAAAATGCTAAAAATCATCGAAGCACTCGATTTTGTATCCATGTTATCCGAAAACATTTCGAAGTCCAGAAGCTTCGTTTTCTTTTATGTATAGTTTTACAGGTTTTACGAGCTTCTGTATTTCGGAACAAGTTTTCAGGTTAAGAAATCTCGCTTGTTTTCTTGATTTTCTTGTTTACATTTTCTAATAATTAGCTTTTCAAACTTTTTGTTTTTGACTGGAAATTAATTAACATTATTGTTCTTATTAATTGGAAAACCTCGAAAACGATTAATACTTTTGGAATTTTAAAATATAAAAGAAAAAAAAGCTTAAACCTCATTTATAATTTTTAAATAATTTTATTTTGAATATTTAACTATTAAAGCTAAATTTGAGGGCACAATTTGATTTTTAAGTTTGAATCCTAGGTTATTCACGTGAAAGAAACCAAAAATCCCCGATGGCACCTAGACAAAGATGTCTCGAATTATCCAATTTAGGATCGCCAAATCGTCAACCAAGTCCTGTCTTTTCTTCTGATGAAGAAGAGGATGCAGTAATTTTTGTATACTGCCTAATCGAAGATCCAGTAACGACTTTCGTTAGGGAACATATCCAGTCACGAGAAGTCAGAGTTCTTGTAAGATATGATTCTGTGGAACAAGATGAAAACGTCTTTTCAAATATATCAGATGGATGTACAGTTCAACAACTAGTAGATAGGGTAAAAAAAAGTTCCTTCATTTTTCTTTACTATTTAAAGGTATTGGATTCAAATTTGAACTCAAAATTCAATTTCTTCATTTTACTTAACAAATATAGTCATTAGGATTTTTTCCTGTTGTGATACGCGTATTTTAAAAAGAGCTATGCGCATAGAACAAAAAAATGTCTAATTTTAGGATTTCATGTCTAAAACAAAACTTAAACTTAGAGATTTGAATTTGTATCCAACACTGTTAAACTAAAACGAAACTAATTCATTAAAACGTGCTTCTCTTTTCAATTAGCTTAATTTATGTTTATCACCTTCGGCCAGAGTGAGAGTTTGTGTCGTAACCCACCCACAAGATAATGTAAATTACGTGGTTGACGTTACAGGAAACAACAGAGAAGTCAACGTAAGAGCTTTTTTTTCTCCATAAAAAATTGTACTCTAAATAGTAATCTAATTCTATGAACCACATTTTTTACAGGTCAGACGGGATCCTATAGAATCACCACGAAATTTTGTAAGCAATTATGTACCTCTTAATTTATCACATTTAAAACTATATTTAGCTTCGAATCTGAGTTAATCTTCTATTTCTTAACTAGGATACAGAATCGCCAGCATCGCCCGATAATAGCTACGACAGAGGACTTGTAAGAAAGATACTTACAATTTGATATATTTATTTCATTAGATATTAGTATTTTTTTTTAATAATATGGCTATAATTTTTATAGGAGGAAGAAATGGCAGCGTCGATAGAAAATCCTTCGAATGAAACTGTTGCAGCATCAACATCGACTGATTATCCCCCTGAAGAAACCTCTGTAAGAACTTTATTCAATAATTCAAATTTATTCAGTCAGTAGAAGTTTATAAATAACATTTTTTCATATAGAGAGTGGGACCGATACCGATATCGATTTGCGACCTGTCAAAATATTCGCCAACATCGCTAACATCGCCAACCTATGAGCCAAGATACTCGCCAGGATTGCCTGGCTACGAGCAAATATTTTCCCCAACTTCGGCACAATTTTCACCACCCCAAATGATTTCGATATCACCTAGCTATTCGCCTGTAATGCTAGGAAACTCGCCTACATCACGTCAATCTTCGCCAAGCTATATGCCAAGAGATTTGTCTGAATCGCCAGAATTTTGGTCTACGTCGCCAGGATATTCACCTACATCGCCAGAGTATTCACCTACGTTGCCAGAATATTCGGCCAGCCACAATTCAGAATTTTCTCCAACTTCGGCACAATCTTCGTCTCCAAGATATTTGCCATCGTCACCAAACTATTGTCCAGAATCGCCAACATCGCCACAACCTTCGTCAAGCTCTGTGCCAAGGATTACATGTCCATCACTTCCGCTAAACTATTTGCCAATATATTCGCCTACAACGCCATATTATACGCCTACAACACCAAGCTATATGCCTGCATCGCCAGTATATAAGCTTCAATCGTCATATAGTACGCCTCAATCGCGACTATATACGTCTTCATCACCAGACTATATGCCTTCATCGCCAGATTATAATCCTTCATCACCAAAGTATTCGGTTGCATCGTCAGAATGTTCATTAAGCCATGACTCAGGATATTCACCTACATCGCCAGAATATTCGTTAAGTTATGGGCCAAGGTATTCTCCTACATCGCCAGAATATTCGCCAATGTTACCAAGTTATATTTCAACACCAATAAGCTATACGCAAACATCAACAAGCTATTCGCCAGCCTCACCTGATGATGACAAAGACCGAGAAGTGGATCTAGTAAGAATCTAATTTAAATGATAACTCAAGTATACACATTCAATGGAAATTTACAATTAAAAACATTTTTTTAACAGGCAAGGTTCTATCGACCCATCTCGCCAAACTATGAACCAACATTCCAAAGCCGCGCGGCAGAATCTCCTAATAATTCTTTCGATAGAGGAACATCATTTGTAAGTCATTTTAAGTCATCTTTAGTAATCTCTTCCTTTGATTACACAAACAAGTAGTAAATTATATTCAAATTAAAATACAATCTCTCTCATCGAAAAATTTTCGATCTCAGGATCAATTAACCAAGTTGAAAGAGGGAAATTTTGATTTAAAATCGTTTTGAGAATTAAAAAGAGGGGTTTTTATATTTTAACGGGCAGGAAATCCTCCTTTTTATTTTAAAGAACAGTTCTAATTTTGCAAGTTCGCTTTCAAATTCTTTAAAATATAAATAAAGAATTATTTCTTGCAGGTCAAGAAAGAAGTGAAGACGGAAATTAAGAGCGAATGCGATATGCAAACAGAGGTAAGCAATATTTTATTTATTAAGAAAAATTCTTCAAACTTTATAAATGCAGCATTTATAAAATGTTTTGATGTTTTTTTTTTTTTCTAAACAGGATGATATTTTCGACGAGGATTCGCCTCTTTCACCCAATGATTCTTACGACAGAGGAGAGGTATAACTTGATTAAAAATAATATTACTTAAGTCAGAAAAGTAGCTAGTAGCAAAATCGATTTTAAATTCTTCAAAATATAAACAAAAACTTAGTTTTCGCAGGTCAAGAAAGAAGTTGCTGAACTCCGTCAACCAGAAGTGAAGACGGAAATTAAAAGCGAATGCGAAATGCTAACAGAGGTAAGCAATATTTCATTAATTAAGAAAAATTCTTCAAACTTTGCAAATTAAGCGTTCATAAAATATTTAATAAATGTTTTTTTTCCTAAACAGGATATTTTCGACGCTGATTCGCCTGTTTCTCCTGATAATCCTTACAAAAAAGAAGACGTGTAACTTCATTGAAAATAGTATTACTTAAGCCAGGACAATAGCTAGTATTAAAGTGAGTCGCTATTGTTACCTCAATAATTTTTAAGAAAAGAGACAAGAAGTTCGTTAAGTATCTGAAAACAACTGACAATACTTTGATTTGATTTTAAGCAGCAAGTCTGTGGTGATAAGGATTCAGGGATTATTATTATGTCGTTCCTATGCAATATATATAAGAAAAAAAAGTGACCAAATATTAATATAATTAAACGACGTTATAGGTAAATAGTTTATAAGAGAAACTAAAAGCCTGAGCATGACTATTAACGTTTTGTAATTTAGTTTTCGAATCGAGAGTATTATTACCATTGTTGTATTGGTAACTATTTTGAATACAGTGTTTAATAAACAAAACTTTCCATTAAACAATATATTTACTATTTACTCCCAACTTTCTAGAATCGAAAAAAAATTGCTTTTTTCCTCTAGATAAAAAGTTGTAGCTTTTTTAGTTTTAAAATTAAAGTACAAAACCTGATTTTTCTGAAAAAATTGATTTGAATGTTTTTCACATTCTTTGAAAATTTCATGCCATAAAATTCCACTGACATTCTTTATTGTTTAATTTGAAAATTAGAAAAGCCACAACTTTTTGTCTAGAGGAAAAAAGATGCTCAAATTCCACATTCAAATATATACTTTAAAAAAATAAAATCCGAGATTTTTTTTAAAGTCTGAAGGAAATTTCGTTTTTGCTCGAGAATGTTGTATGTCTTTATTACATTCGACTCCTAAATTAAAAAATAGAACAAGACTGAAACTTAAAAAATACGTTATTATAAAAATTAAAACATATCTTTGATAATAACTAATGGTTAGAAAAAATACTTTGTTATTGCAGGAACTGAGGAACTAGATAATCAGTATATGTAACTGATAAGCTTTCATTTCAATGACAACGGGTTTTAAAATTGTAACTTTTATTCCTATTTCCTACATTATAAAATAACCTAACTTTAAAATAAAAGCAGCCTATCACATCCGAAAATTTTCATCTTTCTGTAATAAAATAAGGTAAACTCAGCCTAACAAAATGAATAAGGAATCAACAAAAATGTAAATTTATTACTCCAATTTAATAAAACACCTTAAAACCATATTTTAACGTTCCTACAATAAAATAGTGTGTGTGTATATGTGAAACACAAACACAATAATAGTTTCATGTGGATAACTTTGCGAGTGTCAATGGACATTTAAAAGGTAAGTTTTAAAATCAGTTTTTTGTTGAAGAAATGTTCAAAGCACGAAAATTTTCTCCTTATCGTATTTCTGAGAATCGCCAGTGTCTGAAAATCATCAAGAGAAATATAAAAAGTGCTTTTAATCCTCTGTAAAGATAATTTTCTTCCTCGAACAAAATTATAACCTCAAAAGTTCCTTTTCCCTTTTATTTGTAGATTGTATTCAATTCCGAGCATTTTCAAAATTAAAATATTCCTCTTTTTCGAAATTTTGAACAATGTGCTATATATTTTCGTTCCATGTGTCGTACTAACAGAAAAATATTTGTAAACAATAAAACCACGTGCTTCTATTTTGATGGTTAAAAACGGTTTACTCGCCGATTACGGTTTGGAACTGTCAAAAGAGAAAATCGACGGTTTTCGGATTTTGAGAACACATGGCCATACGGATATGATTCCGATTGATTGAGGGTGAAAAGCAATTGAAAACAGTGTCTTAATCTGAAAATTGTAGCCAATTTTGCATGAAATATGAAATCCAAGGGAAATTGTCCAATAAGAGGCTTCGGTGGGAAGTGTTTATTGGTCCTTTCCGTTGGAGCTATTGTGGACAAGAATTTCCGACAAGAAAATCGCTTACTTGAAAACTAAAAGCAAATGGCGGGAAATTTGAATTTTGTTTATTGTTTTTGTGTTTTTATTCAATAAATGGGTCAGAATTGGTTTGGTGAAGTGAAGGTTTACTTAATTAATTGTACTTTAAATATTTTTGAAAGTTGGAAGCTTTAAATGTTCATTTTTTGAAAAATGGTAAATCTAACACAATATTCTCACCTCATTGTGTAAACCATATGTAAACAACACGTTTTTTCGGTTTTTATTTTTGGAATGTCATCGTGTTTGATTAGTTATAATTCTTTCATTCCGTTAATTATTTTAGGAAAATCTAATTATTGGAAGTCAAATATTGTTAGTTAAATAATTAATAATGTTTCAAGTTTTTAGCTGGGAGGGAAATCCCCGGCCCGTGCTTGCGTCGCCCCTGGAAAGGATAACTGAATAAAACTCAATGTTTGTAGAAAATATTGCAATCTTATTATTTTTTAAATATTTTGTACAATAGGTATGAATTTTACAATTTTAACTGCAGTCTTACTAGTTCCTACCAACGTAAAATTTAAAAGTTGGCCCCGAATGAATGTATTTAACAGAAAATCAGGAGGCAATATTTATTTTAATAAAAATTACCCCGTCCCAAGTAAAATAAAATGTAAAAAATATAAATTTCTCCCTTCCATAATAAAAATATTATTTGAATTATCAAAATCACCGTTTTACCTAATAGATTATTAAAAATGAACATTTTTTTCTTCAAACTCAGAAAAGCATTTTGAAAAAATTGTAATTTATCATTCATGTAAAATTAAACTAGTTAAAAATAAAAGAAACTCTTTTTATTTAAAAAAAAAAATATTTTTAATAAATTTACTCTCTTACGGTGATAATAAAACTCTTAATTGAACCTTTCTATTAAAATATTCATTCCCCTAGAAAATTAAATCATTTTTAATAGCCTTTAAATAAAAAAGGTTATTTTATTATTAATAATTTCCATTAATTACTATTCAATATTCCACGAATCCCCTAAATTAACACACATTTTGCACAATTTCCTAATTTTCTATTATCCATGACATCTTCCATTAAAGATTCCCAACAATTTTGATTGCAATTCAAGAATACAAAGATTTTTATTGAAATTGTCCAGAATTACACTCGGCGCGAAATTTCAAATATAGTTCCGCTCGCCGCCGCCAGGTGTCCACGTCTTTTTCGAGTCGATTTCCCCTTCTTGACAGACAGACTCATCGGTCTTTATGCAACGGTTAGTGGATTTAGGAACACACAGACCGGAAGCTTGTTGAAAGTGGTGTAACTCTACTTTTGCGGCTCGAGGTGGTTACCAGTGGTTACATTTTGCATCTCAGAAATCGTTTACGTGTTGCTCGACACAACTGGCAAAGTGTAGTTATTATTTCATCAGAGGTGACATGTCAAAATAGTTTTTGGAGTTTCAACAGCAGTCTGCTTTCGTCACGATTAGAGGTTTTCTTTCCACCCAGCACTCGTGAGTCTCCCTTTATTCTCCCAATTGTTGTTCCTCATTGCGCATCATTTCGTCTCGATCTTGTTCAAAAGCATGCTTTTCTCCCTTTTTTTTACGTTTTTATAAACATTTCCTTCTACTGTCTCTTTCTTTCTCTTGCCTGGATAAAAATGAAAATATTTCCTAATTATCTGCGAGAGGAAAGTTCTAAATTTATTGTAAAAATTACAAATCCTCTCCGATTTTCGGTGCTTTGTGCGTATTTCTATAACCCGTCGACTTTCTGCTTTTCCTTTGGAATGTTCTCTTACAGGTTTTTGCAGGAGCTTTGGAGTTTATCTGAATGTCTGATTAAATTTTTGGAGCATTCAAAACAATTAACCGACTGTATTTTTTTAATTAATTTGCAACAATGCTTGTTGCTAGGTTTCTCCAAAAATCTTGGCACCTTTTTAACAGGTGTTTTAACTAATTTTCTTTAGGAATATGTCCGACGATTGTTTATGTTTCGTATTTTTGCTAATTACTTTTTTAGGTTATAATTCAAGCTTGCGAAATCATTGCATTGGAAATTTTTGCACAATTTGTTTGGGCCTCGAATAGAAAAAGGAGGCAAAACTTGTAAATGTTGAAAAAATTAAAAAGGCTTTAGTTATTTTTCGAATAAAATAATATTCTTAGATTTAGTTCACCCGTTTAATTAATATTAATTAATTTTTGATTCATTGTTTTTTAATATATTTTTAAGATTTAGTTTATTTCCTGTATTTTCAGAAATTTTATACCATTTTTTATCTTTAATATAATTCAAACTGTAACTGATTTCATAGAGATTTTCGTAGAATTTATTTTGGTACGAAAGCTCGATTCATTTTAATATGTCATTAGGATTGTCATTATGATTTTATTTCTCCCGCAATGGATAAAAACGTTGCAGCATAAAACGAATTTTTTCAAAATGAATTATGGAAATTCTAATAAAATAATTTTTCTACAAGTTTGGCACGAATTCTGAAGAATTCATATACAAAGAAAAATTAGGCAATACTATTAAGAACTGTATCCAAATTTAATAGCCTTTCAATTTTACAATTGTTTCAAATTTGAAATGATTTTAGGAAGAATTTCAGGAAGATTAAAAAGAATCCAATTACACTTATAAACATTTGAAATAAAAATTTCAAAGAAGATTCCATTTGACTTTTCTTGGAAATTCTTACAACAAAATCATTTTCAAGTGATTTTTCTCTATTAATTACACCAATCACTTGATTAATTTACTGGAAAGACAAAAAGGCACTCAATGAATTTGGAGTGTTTCAAAAAACTGTACCTGGCGTTCAAAATTAAAAACCATACACTCTCAAAGTTGCAATGGTTTCTGAAAATGTGGTTCTTAAATTCAAGAAATTTAAAAAGATCAGTCTTTTGATTCTAGATTTTTTCTTTAATTCAGTTTTTCTTAACACATATTGTAAATTTAGTTCCAAATGCTTCCTAGTTTAAACTAGTGAGAATTTAAAAAAAACTAATTTCGAATAGCATGTGATGTGATATTAATGTTAGTAAATAATAGTAAATAATCTCAACTTTTTTTGTTAGGTCACATTTCCAGATACCAGTGTGTCGCTTCGCAGAGATGATTTTGATGAGCTGGTGTATTTTGGTGTATTAGGAACGAAACTTCACAACCGGCTAACGATAAATGCAAAAATCTCGATTCGCTACTTAAATCCTGACTAACATGGCCCAGCATTTTAATATTTCTATGGAAGATATGCAGAGAATGTGCTCTGATGGGCAGAGCGTTCAAATTGTGCTACAAGACCTTAACAACGTTCGAAATGGTGCATCACAAATTATTTACACCGTTCCCCAAAATAACCAACCCATTTTTTCCCATCAAACGTTTAATATAGCTGGTCAAATTGCTACGACGCCTCTGGATCAACGGTAATTTTACTGAATTTTTCTAAGTTGAAAGAATTTTATTTACTCCTACAGTTTAAAACTTCTAATCTGTAAATGAGGAAAATGATATAAAAACATAAAACTAGAGGAAACCATTGACTTTTAAACGATTTTAATAAAAACTTTGATTTATTTTTTCAGACAAAACGTCTATATTATAAAAACGAGCGAAGGAACTGCTGCTCAAAGTATAATAAAGGCGAATCCTGTCGAGACTCATTTAGTGACTGAAAACGTTGTGAATATTATAGAAACTAAAGGTGAGAAAAAGACTTGGAATTCTTGATTTATTGGATTAATATTATTAATATTCAATTTATTTTTTTTCTTTATTTATTGATTGATTGATTTATTTATTTGGGGTTTCAGAGACAAAAGTTACGAATAATGCCGAGGAAGCTCAACAGTCTAAATGGATAAATGTTCAAGAGAACAGAGGTCTTGGCACCGAGTCGATTTTGAAGCAAACAGCTTTGGTGAAAAATCCGGCGAAAGTTCAGCAACATAACAATCTCTCCTCGGTAATTATCGTTATCCATTATCTTCGACACATTATTAAACGAGCTAATCTAGCAAAGGATACAGAATTATAGAAAAAAAAAAGAAAAACTGTTAACACTCAATTTCAAATTCAATGGTTTTCAATACAACCAAGAAGTTGTTGATCTCAATGTTTCTTTATAGAAAGATTCTTTTTAGTGATTTATCATTAAGTTTTAATCTGATCTCTTAATTTGCCTTAAATAGGAAATTAAATCAAAAGGATGAAAAAAATATTCTAATAATTAACTCATCAAAATAGATGAATTCAGTTTTTTTGTTTACAAGAAAAATGAAATATTTATCAATTAAAATGATTACAAATAAATTTAAAATGATTGTATCGTATTCTGTAAAGAAAATTCGAGTGCTAAGACGCTTTAATAGTCTTAATATAAAAAAAAACATTTTCTGATATACAAAACCCTCCATAAAATGCAGTTTTCAATTTATCCGAATGGTTTTCGGTTTAAGTATAAAATGCTTTAAAATAATTTAAAAACTTCTGTAAAAAAAAAGTCGAGTGCAAGAACTTTGAGGTTGAATGTGGCTCACTGGTCAACTTGACTAACCATATGACTTGAATGTCATTGTTGACGTTTAAAACGTCAATCTTATGACGTTACATGAATTTAGTAAAAGTGAGAAAGTTACATGATTGATCTTCAGCGCACAAGAATAAATCTCTAACCGTTAAATTTCTACCAGATTTTGTTACAGACGCAGGGCCATTGTTCGCAGCCCAAAGTAGAAGTTTATAGTTCAATGGATAAGAAACCCTTGCACCAGTACGTCGGAAAGACGAAAAGTATCGTGAATCAGGTGATCTCTCCGCACGTAGGGAATCCTCGCCTTTCAGGCAACCAAGACCAGGTCTTGAACCCAGCAACCCGGGTCGGCCAACCTCTCAACCGCGCTAGACTTTCGCTCTCAAATGAAACAAATGTTACTCCTCGAGGCATACGGGCCGTTCAAGCCTGCAATGTAACTCCGAAAAGTCCCACGCCGGTCCTCCAAAGGTCCCTTGGTCAAAATCAAAACAGTCTTAACAGCTCTGACATGGAGCATCTCAGCGAGCGAATCAAACGTGAGAAATTGAAGCATGTCCAGGCTAAAATAGAGTTAGCTGACAAACCCCAAATTGTTTATCGCACTCCTACGAAAACAACACCAATTATCACCCAGAGACCGATCTCCACCCAGAGGCCGCAGTTGCAGCAAAGACAGTCGGCCCCGAGACCTCAAATCCCGGGGCAAATGACGCCGCAAAAGCCAGGGCAAATTCGAATGGCCACGCCAAAGCAACAGGGATTGATCAATTCTGGGAGAGTCGACCAGAGGAGAATGGTTAATTCTCCCCAAAGACAGAAACCATGTACTCCTCAGAGGCAGGCGACTCCCATGCAGAATCTCCAGAGTGAGCAAAATGTGCAGCTCGTTCATGCAGAGTCGCCGGAGATCCAAGAGAAGGGCAAGATGACCCAGCATAATTGCACCCCTAAGTCTGATACAGAGAGCGAGAGCTACGCTTATTTACAGAGAGTTATTGGAGACCCAGCAACAGCAATCGTCCAAAATCAGATTAAGGGCAACGTCGCGAAGATGCTGGTCGTTTTGCTCGACGGAGAACAGAGGCTGATTACGTTCGACATCCCAGTGGAAGACTGCACCGTCCAGGATTTGTTAGAGCAGGTACGGGTATGTCTACTTTTCGTTCCTTTTTCCATTTTCGTTTTTATTACGCATTTTTCTTTTTTTTATCCTGTGTCGGAAATTTTTCTGAGAGAATGTTTAGAATTTAAAAAAAAGACCAAGGATTTAAAACTCTTAGTAACACTTTTTTGTTTTCATTATTTAGGTGAACGTTCCATTCGGTTCGGAAAATATTGTTTCCCTCGTGAACGATCCAACCTTAGGAATAAATTATATCGTCGAGGTCCAGTCCGGAGACTCGAACGAGCAAAGTGATCCCAAAAATGCATCTGAAGAATCTGCGAGAAATTCTGTACGCGGCTCTCCTACTAGGTAATTTATTTTTCATATATTTGCTCTACCTTTTTTGTTTTTTAGGAAACAAGATTTAGAAATCTCGCATTGAAGACAGTCGAAGTCGAACAGTATGTAGATAAGGGAAATATAATTCTTGGAATTTGAATTTCGCGCCAGAGTAATTTATAGAGTGACATCACTTTTCACGCATGAACATGAACCACAGGAATAGAAGAGTTACTGCCAATTATGGTTGCGCAGTAGAGTTCGATGTACTTATAACTGCGCATTAATTTTATCTGTTTATTCAAAATTTTAATAAGTTTTTCCTATTTCAGATTTGTTTGTGATGAAAACAGCAACTCCTCTTCTTCTCAAATTGAGGTAACTAACCCTTACAAAGTTATATTATATTAGGAATATATATTTAAAGTTATGTAGCCTGTAGATTTCAAATTCAAGATGTTACGCATTTTTTTTTGTGTCTTAATTAGGAACTCAGATATGTGGAAGGAAGGCTAGCTGTCTGTGTGTATTGCGGGTTCTTGTCTTCAACGTTCAATCAGTGTCAAAGATGTAAAAGGAAATTACCAGAGAACATAAAATCCGTCTCGGATACATTTGCGGTTAAAGGAACGAAGGAAAATGCAAATTCTGTCGAAGTAAGAATTATTTAGAATTTACTTAAATTTACATTTTTACATTCTCATCAAATGAGAAGGTATTGGTTTTTTTCCTTAGTTTTAAGTTTAATTTTTTAAAATTCAAATGTCATTTTGAATAGAAAATGAATGGTATAATTATTCTGTTCATTATTTTCTAGAATCCTTGGAAGAAGGGGGACAATCCTTTCACTAAGACTGAAAGGGTCGAAAAAGAAACACTTCCCAAACCTCGAGGTCGTCCAAGAAATCGTCCAGCCATCAAGAAACCTGTTAAAGAGCCAGGTACTAAAAATTGTATTTTCAAAGAATCTGTTTCTTTCGTTAATAAATTATTTTCTATTATATTTTGTTTTATATTTACTTACAGAATGCTTGATTATTTCTTCCGACGAGGAACACGAGAATGAAAAGTCTGCGAAACTGGACGAATCAGCTCATCAGACTTATATGGATACCCAGGAAGGTATGAATCCTGAAGACTTGGGAATTATTCTCAAAAAGGAACCAATTATTACCAATCAAAGTGCCAACGCATCAGAGGGTATTGAAGGTACTTTAATCACTGCCAAAATTTTGCATTCGGATTCATGGGGAATCTTTTAATCTTAAACTTACGATTATTTTTCGCTCAAAATCTGAATGCATTATATTTTATCTCTCAGCGGTATGCTTTCTATTCACTTTCACATTCGTTGCCTGCTTGGTTTTGGTTCTTTTTTTTTTTATTATGTGAAAACTTTTAGATGTGATTTTTTCTAAAGAGGCATTTTTATTGTAGGTGAAGATAGAAGTTCTGATGATGAAATTTTGGGCTGCCCGACGGATTCAATACACACGACGCTTTTATGTCGTACAGTTAGAATAGGTTCCTATAAATATGTTCCTGTTGAAAATGTTATTGTGTCAGAACATGGTTTACGGCTTAGTGTGCCGTTTTTAGAAGATAGTAAGTTTCATTTAATACTTTAAAAACTAGATAAGCTGGAAATTAAAATCCGCAAGCCTTCTTCATTTTTTCTCATTCTTTATCTACAGATAAGAAATTAGTCACGGTGGACGTCAAGTTCCGAGAGATCGTTCGAGTTCTCATCCATTTTGGGAAAGCCATGCCAGTCCTCTTCTTTTATACTTCAACGTCTATGGCAGCAACGATACGAGAAGTTTTAGGAATGCAGGATCCAAAAGGCCCTTATTACGACCCCGCTAGTTTAGGTATTTTTAATAAAAATTGATTGAATACAGTAAAATTCTTAGATTCTAATTAAAGTTCATAATTGTCCATTTACAACTTTGTCTTGCAACTTTTTAAGCTTACTTTGGTGGCGTTCCAAATGGGAGGGCTTCCAAATTTAAAATACTTTCAATCGCAAGTGACGATGAACTATAATTTTTATTTTATTTTTCAGATCATACACAAAAGAGAATCACACTTTTGCCTGAAACAATCAGTGCTGAATCGAATCTAATACTAAAAGAATTGTACGCGTTGAAACTCGAAGAACTGAATGCAAAGGAAGCCAACGATATTCTTGTCAGAGCTTCGCCAATAGATGTAAGATTTAGAAATAGTTTATTTAATTCATTTAAGTTTGCCAATATTTTTGTGTTCCTTATTATCACATTTTCAGTGTCTCCAGCAAGTTCTTTCGAGAAGACATACTACGCAGCCTGCTATTACTTCTAATACTAATGGAATTATACAAACGTAAGTGGATTTTTTCATTTATGTTAGAAGGGTTGAAATTCAATACATAATCGCAGTTGTCTTTATGGATTAAACAACTAATGTCTAACCGAACTTCACATGCATGTATCTATAAAGAAAATGGATTTTTTTTGCTAGAAAATTCTTTTAAAAAATGAAATACACTTTGTATTGAAAGGATTTATTCGAAATTACTTCTTGTCGAATCGTTTTCTCCGAAGATCGTTACCCGCGCATGCGCAGAAGAATTATTGACTATTTATGACTTCGCAGTAGAGTTCTATGGTATTTATAACTGGACACCAGACTTTTACAACTCATATGTCTCCTAAAATCTTGCATATGATTATGCAAAATCTATTTAAATTATCAAGTCACGTTATATCTTCACTGTTCTTTCCAGAATAACGGTTTATCCACCGCCACCAGCAAAGGGAGGAATAGCGATCAACACCGAAGACTACTTGTGCCTCGGCGAAGATCAATTCTTAAATGACGTGATAATAGATTTTTATCTTAAGTATCTCACCTCGGAAATTTTCTCAGAAGTGGATCGCAATCGGACACACGTCTTCAGTTCATATTTCTACAAACGATTGACGAGCCCACATGCATCGGCAGCGACTGACAACAATATACCACAAACTGCGGCCGCGAAACGTCACGCGCGAGTTCAAAAGTGGACTAAAAATGTGAACATTTTCGAAAAAGACTTTATAGTTATCCCCATTAACGAGCATGCTCATTGGTTCCTCGCGATAATCTGTTTCCCGGGTTTAGTAGGGAAAGTTTTGTCAAAATCTACGAAGACGAAGGAAAACGAGGCGCAGAAAATTGTAAATAAAAACAAAAAGACGAAGGAGGTGAAACTACAGGCTGTGACGATTGGAAATACGACGATCACGCCTGTTACAACAACGATCACGATTGATCAAGGGGACGATGGATCTGAGAGAGATGAGGCTGAGGGCGACGACGAAGAAATGGAAATGGATACTGAGGATGATGTAGGTTTTTAAATTTTTTAAATTTATGATTTCAATCATTGTCAATTTTAATGATTTTATTAATTGGTATTTTATATCCCTTTAGGAGGATTATGAAGAAGAGGGAAGTACAACCAAACCAGCGAAAATTGTACCTCCTCCACGACCAACACAGGAGAAAGAAGAAAAATTGTAAGTTTCTCAATCTTGTAAAGTAAAAATCTCGAATGCACTGAACTCTCGACATATGTACAGTTTTGGTTTTAATTGGCCCTAAAAAATTGTATATTTCTACGTCTACTAACAAAAATTTTTTTCTGATTTTGCAGGCCCTGTATTCTTATTTTCGATTCATTGGCTGGAGCCAGTCGTAGTCGAGTTGTCGCAACCTTGCGCGATTATCTTTTCTGCGAGCATATAGCAAAACAAGGCTCGGAAAAAGTATTTTCTAAAGATACGATAAAAGGTGCTAGCCCGAAAGTTCCACAGCAGTCGAATTTCACAGACTGCGGAGTCTATGTACTACAATACGTTGAAAGCTTTTTCAAAGTAAGAATAATTTTACTTTATATTCTTAATTTACAAAGTAGAATTTCTATTTCTGTGAGTTTAAATAATTTTAATTGTTTTTCTTTTCAGGATCCAATAAAAAATTATACGCTGCCGATAAAAACCGTGAAGTCTTGGTTCGAAGAAATTGTAGTTACGAGGAAAAGAGAAGAGATTTCGAAGTTGTTGATCGAGTTAATGAAGAAGACAAAGAGCGATAAAAATATTAGCCTACCGAGTGTTAGTTTTCCGACAGAAGACGGAAAATTGAAAGCGAAGCCAGAGCCAGAAAAGGCATCGAAGTCGGAAGAGGGGAAGAAAATCAAGACGGAAGTTGAAAGTAAAACAATTTCAGTCGCTTCGACGCCCACAGATAGTTCAGAATCTGTTGAACAAAAGGTTTCAGCTGAAATTACGGGCAGGACTGTTCAGATCATTCCTTATTCTTCGACATCGTCTTCGAGTTGCAGTTCAACTGAGGGAAATGCAATGGAGGTGTCTCACGAAACCATTCCTCCCGTTAGGTAGTTATCTTTTATTTGATTGAATTACATGAAGCCAGAAAATTAGTTTTTATAATCTTGTTCTTTTTTTTGTAGATCGTCGACTGAAACGATGATGTACCTGAAATCTAAAAGAATTGAGAGGCGACTTCCGAAAAGTGATTCTTCTGACGATAAGCCGGCAGCAAAAAAACTGAAAAGCGACAGTGCGGATTCCTGTAAATAAATGTTACTCTCTTTTTTTATAATTGTACAACTAAATTTAGTCACACACATAAACGATACCGTTTACCTACACTGTAATAAAGTATGTATTTAGTACTTCGTAAAATAATAAAAAAAATACCAAGAACAGGGTTCTTTATTTTTAATTTTTGCTCTGTACTTAGACATAATAGTTTTGGATAAAATAATATGAATGACTTCAAATGAAAATTTATTGTCGCACAGATATACGCATAGCTTCCCTTGATTGAGTAATTTTGCCAAGAGCTATTTAAAGCAACGAGGCTTAAGTGCGTGGATATAATTGTCCCTAACTATTATATCTGTGCTTCCAAAAATATTCAGTTAAACTTCTTCCGTCTTTACATTAAGAGTGAAAAGAAAATTTTTATTATTTTTTAAGATTTGCAAATTGATTTTGCTTTCCAAGTTTCTAATATTATAAAATAAAATGTGACTAAGTGTTGGATACGTTCAAGGGAAAAAGACAGAGAAGCTAATCAAATAGTTACGGGTGAGTTTTTAAATTAATAATTCGACAAAATTTGTAGAAGTCGACAGAAAGAGTTATACAAATTGTTATATTTAATAATCTTTTAGTATTTAATAAATATTTTTTAAATATTCGAAGATTATGTAAGTGATATTTTTCCTATAAAAATAGTTAGATTTAGAATTTTAAAATCAATAGAATTGTAAATTTAGAGAAGATTTTTGAAGTGCTAACTTGTATATTGGTGGAAAGTGAATGGCTATAGAGAGAGTGTTTGACGTTCATTTAAGGCTTCGCACCAAAACATTCTCGTAACTGTCTCTTTACATGTAGAAATGAGGCCAACCAGAAAACTGTAAATTCAACATTTCAAGAGCACTGCAAAAATTTTTAATAAAATCAAAAAAAAAACCTAGTGAGTACCTACAAGCTTTTAAAATATTTGTAAAAACTTTTTTACTCTTGAATATCTGTTGTTTTATTTTGAACCTGTTATAACTTTATTTCTAATTTAAATCATTTTTCTTTTTACACAGGAAGAAGATAGACTTCGAAATAAACGAAATAGGAAACAATGGCTGCGACACCCTTAGCATTGGGAGTTTCAACATTCTACATTATTTTAACAAGCTTAATAGCATTTTGGCTGAGAAAATACGTTTCGTATTATGTTAAACAGCCTTTAATAAAATCCTTATTCCTGGAAGCGATCGCCACTGCCGAACTTTGTGGAGGATGTTTCGAATTAATAATTAGTAAGTCTATTAATTAAAATCAAGGTCAATTAAATTAATTATTTAATTAA
Organism: Synergus laeviventris; assembly: GCA_032275145.1. Taxonomy (NCBI): domain Eukaryota; kingdom Metazoa; phylum Arthropoda; class Insecta; order Hymenoptera; family Cynipidae; genus Synergus; species Synergus laeviventris. Next base: position 397,783 of record JAUESI010000001.1, read on the forward strand.
TTAATTAATTTTCCATTCTTTTCTAGTTGCTGACAATTGGGGAATATCGATGTACGCAATTTATTTATTCTTCCTGACTATTTGGTGGTGTTACGTTTGGGAAGATGCAACAGCTTGTCCTTATACTCATATGGAAGACGTTATCGAAGGAAGACAGAGTTTACGAGTTGCCTTTTTATTAATTTGGGCCCAATTAATGGGGGGCCTTGTCGTTTTTAGATTTAATCAATTGTTATGGTATCTGGAAGTTGTTCCAACGCACAAGGATAGAGCTTTTTCTGATTGTAGTACTGATCTTCAGGTATATTAATTTATTATTTAAAATACTAAAATTGTTTTCAATCGTCTGCGTTAGATCTAAAATTTTGTAAATATTTACTTTAGGTTCCAGCTTTTTATGGAGCCATAATTGAAGGCGTAGCAACCTGCATTTGTAGAGTCGTTTCCCGCATTCTTGGTGACCTTAATCCAAGGTTTAGCACAATAATGGATTCCTTCGTAGGAACTTCCTTAGTTGTGGCTGGTCAGTATTATTTATTTTTATAATATATTAATATTTATTATTAATTCTCATCTATTAACCATTTTTCAGCTGCCAATTACTCTGGAGGATATTTTAATCCAGCATTAGCTACTTCATTGAAATATGGATGCCTTGGTACAACTGCTATGGACCATGTGATAGTTTATTGGGTCGGAGCTTGTGCTGGTTCAATTGCCTCAATTAAAGTCTACAAAATGCCATTTGTTCAAAATTTGATTCACAAGGAAAAAAGTGCCTGAAAAGAGGTCTTTTTAATAAGATATGATATTTTTAATAATAATTCAGGGATCAGGATTCAAGGATACATTTTCTAAAATATAAAAATATTCTTTGTTCTTTAATTACTTGAATTATTTGTTTGATTGAATACGATTCATTTTGTAAATGTAATAACTCGAATCCTGTAATAACAGATCGTACAAAAAATATGTAATCCTAGCACAAATAAAAATTGTAAATAACTGCGTGTAAAATATAGTTGTAATGCTGACAATAAATTATTTTTGAAGACGAAAAAGTTATTCTTTAATTAAAATTTACTGTCAAGGTCAGGAGGGTAGGAGTCAAGTAAAAAATCCATTTTGTGCATCACTTCAAGGCCACTGAAGTGCATCTTAAGCCCTCAAATAGGATTGATTTAATTGAATTAAATGCAGAGAAAGAAGGGCCGAACGAAGCAAATATTGAGTCAGTTTGCCATCGGACCAGAGATGGTCGGATGGTTACGATAAAAAATTTGTGGGACTAAAAATTAAAGAAGTTAAAAAAATAAATAAATAAAAACGAAAATAGTTTTAATTAAACGCTAATTAAAAATTCGTCAAAATGACGAAAAAATTTGACTTTAATTGGCAAATCGAAACTCCTGAATATTTGAGGAAAGGATGTGTCTTTGACAGGTGGTATGAAGACAAAGACTCTACAGACTTTGAGGCTGATTGTATGTTCAAAGTCGACGAGTATGGTTTTTTTGTTTATTGGAAAAGCGAAGGAAAGGTATTGATAAGGGATATTTTTAAGTTAACTTGTATATTTATTTATTTATAATAGTGATAAATATTTTTCAGGATGGTGACGTGATTGAATTGGCTCAAGTGTGTGATATAAGATACGGTGGGATACCAAAGGTAATTTTAATTTGTTAATTTTATAATATATTAATAATTTTGATATGTGAGTAAGAGAAATGAAAGATATAAATTTTTAAATTATTTTAGGATCCAAAATTGTTAAATAAATTAAGCAAACACGGAACTCAAGAACAACTGGATGAAAAAAGTCTCACGATTTGCTCGGGAGTTGATTATACAAATATTATTTATAATCATGTGGTTTGTCCAAATGCAGACACTGCGAAGGTAATTTAAATATCATTAGAAATTATTAATTAATTCATCGATATTTTATTTTGTACATGTAAATTTAATTATTATTTTAGGAATGGCAAGCTGGGTTACGAAAAATTACACATAATACGAAAGCGAGTAATGTTTGCCCCACAACACAGTTAATGAAACAGTAAGACAAAATTTGAAAAATTAATTTTTTGAATATTCAAGAAATAATTATTTATATATATATATATATATATATATATATATATTATATTTTTTTTACTAAAATAAATTGGATTATAGTTGGATGAAGTTGAGTTTCCAAGTCGACGCAAAGGGAAAAGTTCCAGTGAAAGTGATAACAAAAACTTTTGCTTCTGGAAAAACCGAAAAATTAATTTATCAAGGTTTGCAAGAATTGGGTTTGCCTAATGGAAAGGTAAGAACAAATTTAATTATATAATTTATGAAAAGAATTTTTTTTAATTTGTCAATAATTTTATTTTTACAGAACGATAAAATAGAACCATCAGCATTTATTTTTGAAAAATTTAAGTCTCTTTATTTCAAAGTTTGCCCTCGTAACGATATAGAAGAACTTTTCCAGTCAATGTGAGTAGATATTTATTTTTCAGTGGACTGAATTTTTTAATTTTCTGCAAAAACAAATTTCTATAGAGAAAAATAAATTTTTATTTCAAAAATGTTGATTTTGATTTGATTTTTAAAATCAAATAAATACCTAGAATTTGTTTGTAAATTTATTAAAAAATTTTCAGAACAAAAGGAAAGGCAGAATTTATTACTTTACAGCAACTAGTGACTTTTATGAACGAAAAGCAAAGGGACCCAAGACTCAATGAAATTTTGTATCCCATGTATGACGAAAAAAGGTGCACAGAGATAATCAACGATTACGAGCCAGACGATAAGAATAAAACCGATAGTAATTAAATTTCTAAATTAATATATAATCAGAAAAAAAGTATAAAATTTAATTAATAAAATTTTTTTAATATTAAAATATTTCGTTACATTATTTTTTAGAAAAAATTAGCAAAGATGGATTTATTACATATTTAATGTCAGACGAAAATGCCCCGGTATTTTTGGAAAAATTGGACGAGTGGATGGAGATGGACCAACCCTTGTGCCATTATTATATTAATTCTAGCCATAATACATATCTCAGTGGCAAACAGATTGGTGCAAAAAGTACAGTTGAGATGTACAGACAGGTCCTCCTTGCTGGCTGCAGGTATTATTCAAAAAAATAATAATTAAAAAATGTTTTAAATATAATAAAAAGCTTCGCATAGAAATTCATTCCCAACCAATCCGGTCAATCTGAATTCTCAATCCGAATGAATCTGAATTAATCCGGTCAATCCAAATGAATTCGAATTTTTCGGAATCATTCGGATTGACTCGGATAGACCGAATTCACTTATGGATTTATACAGTTCGAATTTATTTTGAATGATTTTGATTTTTGAATGGGCCTCTAATTGATTCGGATTGAAAACTTCCTTTTTATTCCTATTTTATTCGAAGTTTTCGGAATCATTCGAATTGATTGATTCGTATAGATTGGATTCAATCGGATTACAAGTTAGAATTAGATCGGAATTCGGCTAATTCGAATTAATCAGAAGCAATCCGTACTTTTAATTCTGAATAAATCCCATCAATCCGAAGGAATCCGAATTTATCCGAATTTTCGGCATCATTCGGATTGATTCGGATAGAACAGATTCTTTCAGATTAATTCGTATTGGCCGCATTCATTCAGATTGATTTTGAATAGCCCTTGGATTATACGGATTGAAACCTTCCTGCGGATTAGATCGGAATGAAACTGTTTGGTTCGGATACAAATTTCGGAATAAATTGGAAAATTGCGAATGAAGTTTTGAATACGAATTAATCCCAGGCCCATTCCAAATCAATCCGTACTTGTAATCCGAATAATGAATCCGGCTAAATCCGAAGTAATCATAATCAATCCGAAATTCAATTTTCCAAATGATTCCGGTCAATCCGGTTGAATGTGAATTTTTCGGATTCATTCGGATTGATTCGAATAGACCGTATTCATTCGGATTAATTCGTATTGAAAGTTCGGAATAATTCTGATAAATTCGAATTGGCCGCATTCAATCGGATTGATTTTAAATGGGCCATGGATTAATTCGTATTAAAAACTTCCTTCGAATTAGATCGGAATGAAACTGTTTGGTTAGGATTCAAATCTGGAATGATTATGAAAATTTCTAATTGGTGCGGAATGATTTTTAATCCGAGACTCATTCAAAATCAATCCGAACTTTTAATCCGAATGAATCCGAATTTTGCGGAATCATTCGGATTGACACGGATAGGTTGGGGTATTTCATAATTAGTAAAAATTAAAAAATCATCAGATGCGTTGAGCTGGATTGTTGGGATGGAAAAACACCAGAGGATGAGCCAATTATAACTCATGGAAAAGCAATGTGTACCGACATTCTTTTCAAGGATGTGATTTACGCTTTGAGAGATACAGCCTTCGTTACTTCTGACTATCCAGTTATTTTGAGTTTTGAGAATCACTGCAGCATTAATAATCAATACAGACTTGCAAAATATTGCGACGATATTTTGGGTGATTTGTTGCTCAAGGAGCCACTCAAAGATTATCCAGTACGTTACCCGATTATTTAATACATATATTTATTAATATTCATTTTTTATTACATTGGATAATTTGGATTTATTTTTAAAAGTTGGAACCAGGTCAACCTCTGCCTCCGCCGAGTGCCTTAAAACGAAAAATTCTTATCAAAAATAAAAGACTGAAACCCGAAGTCGAGAAAGTTGAATTGGAACTTTTCCGGTCAGGTCAATTTGAAGCGAAAGATGAAGTTGTTGAGGATCCAAATGCACCACCGGCTCCACCACAGGAACCGCCTCCAGTAATGATTTATAGTGGCATATAAGAAATACCAACTGTTTTACTGACTGAAGATAATACAGAAAACTAGATTACTGGCAGTTGATATGTCAAAAATCTAGATTTCCAGTAGTCGGCAATGCAGATATCTGATTTGTGTGCAGTCGGTAAAGTAGGTTCATCATTAATAAAGTAAATAATAATTCTAAATTACTTCAAAAGGATGCTGCGGCAGCTCCGGCTCCTGGTGCTGAAGGAGGAGCTGAAGGTGAAGCTCCGCCAATTCAATATTCAGGAAGCAGTTCAGCTTGTCACCCCTGGCTTTCCTCAATGATTAATTATGCTCAGCCAATTAAATTTCAAAGTTTTGAATCCGCACTCAGTAAGTTATTAATTATTAAATTTAATTTTTAACGAAAATAACTAAAAAATTTACTTAGAGAAGAACATTCACCACAATATGTCTTCATTTTCTGAGACTGCTGCTCTCAATTATCTGAAAACTTCTGGGGTTGAATTTGTTAATTATAACAAACGTCAAATGAGCAGAATTTATCCCAAAGGAACGAGAGTGGATTCCTCAAATTACATGCCCCAAGTGAGAATTTTAATTCATTAATTGTTAATAGAATTTAAATGATTAAATTAAACATTAAATTAAAAAATCATTTTCAGGTCTTCTGGAACGCAGGTTGTCAAATGGTGGCTCTTAATTTTCAAACGCCAGATTTACCAATGCAACTTAATCAAGGAAAATTTGAGTTTAATAACACTACTGGTTATTTATTGAAACCAGAATTCATGAGAAGGACTGATAAGACTTTTGATCCATTTTCTGAGGATGTGGATGGTGTTATTACAGCTCAATGTTCCGTTCGAGTAATTATTTTTTTGTAATCTTTATTACTAATCCGATCCCTATGTTACCGACATCTTGTTTACTGCAGCGTTACTTCTAAATTTATTGAGGTAACAAATTGAAAATTTCTAACATTAAACTTCAAGAATTAAAGTATGTTTATATGGTCCTAAACTTTTATTAAAATAAAATGTCGGTAAGGTAGGGATCGGATAAGCCATACATGGCCATAATTTTAAAAACGTATTTTAGGTCATCGCAGGACAATTTTTATCCGATAAAAAAGTTGGCACTTATGTGGAAGTCGATATGTACGGTTTACCAGCAGACACGATAAAAAAAGAATTTCGAACAAGGATGATTCCCGGAAATGGACTTAATCCTGTTTACAACGAAGAACCTTTTCTTTTTCGAAAAGTTGTTTTGCCAGATTTGGCTGTTCTTCGATTTGGGGTTTACGAAGAAAGTGGAAAATTATTAGGACAAAGAATTTTACCATTGGATGGTTTGCAGGCTGGATATCGACACATTGCCTTAAAAACTGAAGCCAATTTTCCCATGGCATTGCCTATGTTGTTCTGTAATATCGAGTTATCAATTTACGTCCCCGATGGCTTCGGAGGTGAAATTTTAATATCAGAAATATTTTTTATTTGATTAAAAAAACTTCTTTTCACGCTCTGGATTTTTTTTCAGATTTTATGGCTATGCTTTCTGACCCTGGAGCTTTTTCAAAAGGAGCCGAAAAACAAGATCAAGCAATGAAAGGCTTAGGAATTGAAAGAACCGACGCAAAAGCCGAAGAAGAAAAGAAAAAGAAGGAGGAAGCAAAAGCCAGTTAGTAAAAATACTAGAAATTAAAAAAAAATAAAAGTCCTACCTAATAATTAATTTATAAACAAATTTTTCAACAGAGGAATTTAAAATTGAACCAATTTCAGTTGAAATGTTGAGGAAGGATAAAAATTTCAAGTTAGGAAAGAAACATAACAAAGAAATGGACACTCTGAGGAAAAAGCATGCGAAGGAAAGACAAACCATGCAAAAAAATCACATTGCGGCTATTGAAAAATTAGCGAAAGGAAAAGAGTGAGCTTTGTTCATTAAAAAATATTACTTATGGGTAGAGTCGGTAAAACTAGAGAAGACCACTATTTTTTGTCCTTGACAGTGACAGCCTATCTTACCGACTGCCAGTAAGAGAGTTTTGTACCTTACCTTCAGTCGATAAGAGAGATTATTTTTAATCGTGAATAATATAACCCTGTCGGTAATGCAGGTCGTGGTAAGTTTATATTTATTTTCTGTATTTTCAAAATATAACATTTATTTATTTTTGATTTTTTAGGAAAAGTGCTCTTATAAGCGATCCAAGTATTAAAAAAACGGTAAGTGAACAAACTTCTGAATGGTCTTCTATGGTTGAGAAACATAGAAAAGCGGAATGGGAACTTCATAAACAACAGGTGGATGTAAGTCGAGAAGAAATGAAAAGATTGATTGACATTGTTAAAGTAAATCAAGAAAAAGCATTGCAAGTCAAGCACGACAAGTTTGTACAATTTTTTAAGTAATATATGCCCTTATTTATCGTTTTAAAAATTTGTTTTTCATTGAATTAATTTAACACATTTAAAAATTTTCAGAGATATTAAGGAAATGAATGCAAATCAAGCAAAAACATCTGTTGAAACTGCTAAGGAAGTAATGAATGACAAAGCCTTAAAATCCAAGGGAGAAAAGGATCGAAGACTACGAGAAAAACAGCAGCAAAACACCAAAAAATTTCTTGATGAAAGGAAAAATGTTACAATAAAACAGAGTCGAGAAAAGGATAAATTAAAAGTTGCTCAAGACAAATCAGTCGCTGATTTGGACAAAAATATCGAAGCTGTAAGTTTGAAAATAATTTAGCTTTCCAGGATTAATCTTTTTTCAATTTTTAAACGAAATTTTTTTTTTAGAAACATGTAAGAAAAAATCAAAATGTGTTTCAGACTATGGAGATGTATAAGAACGAAGCAATACAATCAGAAATTGCAGCAAAGACCGAATTTTACGTATAAATAATAAATAAAACTAATCAAATATTATAATCAATTTTTGTAAGAAATCTATACATGTAACGATTTGTATTCTGGTTTTTCGAAATGTATATTTTAGAGAATTTTAGAATCAATTTTATGAAAAGAATTAAAGAATTTTACTATTATAAATTAAAATTGTAATGTACAATTATTTTATTCAATTTATATTATTGTTACCTCATTATAAACTTGTTACAGAAATGTTACAAAATATGAAATAAATCTAGTTCTCTCAATTTAATTCAATTTTTTATTTAAAAATATTTTTGTTTTTTTGTTTTTGTCACTATTATAAGTATAGGAGTAATATTGAAGATAATTAAAAAAAAGTTTTTAATTACTGTGAAAATTGCTTTAATAACAATGAAATGGAACAAAGATTTTATGAGCTTAAAATATTTTTCCTCATGTAAATGCAAACTTTTTTCTATCGTCCAGTTTAAAATTTTATCTTTTAAATTTAATTAATATATATGTATATATATATTATATATATATACAAAAACCTTATAACTTTATTAATTTTACAAATATTTAAAATTTTACCATTTTTACCACTAGGGTTGTGATTTTGGCTTTTGATAATTTGGACTTGTTTGAATAATATTGTGCATTTCTTGAAGAGGTTCTTTCAAAAGATCTTCTTCAAAAGAATGTAGAGGCTCTGAGCAATATTCCTGACCACAAATTGTACATGCCTCAAAATGTGGTTTCACAGAATTTTTTATTTTCTGAAAAAAAAAATTTTTTAATTCCTTAATTTTATTTTCTGCATTTTTAAATCTAAATATATAATAACACAGTATATTCCTGTTATCGGTAATTGCCAACTTCGAGGTTTAGCTTTCGTAATAACTTTTTTTATAAAGAATTTTAACTAAATATAATTAAAATTGTTAATAAATTATAATTCATTAACAATTTTATTTATTTTATTTTTACCTGGGAAAGAGTTTTTCCTTCAGCTCTAAATAGGACACAAATGGCAAAGGCAGGTATGCAAATTAGAGAGAGTGAGGCTATTGCCCACCCAATTGTTTCTGCCCACCAGGGATATTTATATTCTCCTTTGTGATAAGTTGGAGGCTCGTAGTCGATTAAACTAAAGACCCAAACAGCCTGGAATCATTAAAAAATTATTAATCATGGAGACGAAAAATAATAAAATGATTTAATTTTTAGGTATATACTTTTTAATTTTATAATTTTTAATTTTATAATTTTTAATTTTATAATTTTTAATTGGCTGACCATTATAAGAAGAGGACTGGCTACAAGCCAGCAAAATCGAAAATAGATTGAAGGAACACGTCCAGTCATTTCTTTGATATTATTAGAAAGCCTCTCAGCTCCATAAAGCCAAGAAATAGCGATTACTTCAAAAAATGCTAGGAACATAATTGATAACGAAGCTGCATAGTGGTCGATGAGTTGGAAGAAATATATTCCGCCCTGAAATTATAGAAAAAAAGATGAATTTATCTTTAAAATAGACCATTTTCTTTACCGACGGATGGTAAGGCAGTAAACTGCATTACTAACTATCGGCAAAGCATAAATCTACTTTATTGGATATCGGCAGGGTAGACTACCTCAAATAAAAAAAAATAAACATTTTTTAACGAAAAAAAAATTACCTGGGTTACATTGGGCAAACCAAAAAGAAATGAAACAACACAAATGAGAAGGACGAGCATTTCATGACAATGGAGATGTCGTTTAACCCAATTTGGAAATCCATCTTGGATCGAAGTTACAACCACTTCGACTATTGCAAACTATAATTTATAAAAATTAATATTGAAAACACCTAGAGGAAATATGTTACTAATAAATTAATAAATTAAATTATATCTCAATTTTTAACGTACTTGACTATTGAGAGACAGGCAGACTAGCATGAAGAAAAAAAGTACTGCCCATAGTTGTGATGCTGGCATTTTTGCTAAAGCCTGTGGATAAACCACAAAGACTAGACCAGGTCCTTAAACAAAATGACAATTTTTTTTAACTAATCAGAAATTTAATTGTTTTTAAAGTGATATAAATAGTAATTTACCATCAGTCAAAACTGCTTGGACAGAAGTATTCTGCTCGAAAGCAATATTTCCAATCGTTGCGAATGTAAAAATCCCAACAAGAAGACTACTAAAGGCATTAATTAAGGATACTGCCAAAGTATCCACCAAAATATTGTTATGGAATTTGTTGTAGCTGGCGAAGCATATCATAGACCCAAATGCTATGCCAACTGAATTAAAAATTTGAGCGGCTGCGTGTACCCAAACCTGAAAGTAATCCAAATCTTCCCAAATTACACTTGTAATTTTCTAACTTTGTCACTTTCTTCAATAGTAAATTCCCATTACCGACATTTACCGACTTGATGTCCGTGCTAAATTCAAAAATTTGTGAGTTCACCTGGAACTTTATTCTCAATAAATTGGAACTATGATACAGAGTACTACATACTGCAGTGCCGGTAAGTGTCGGTAACAGGGACCTTATCGAGTTTATTGTCATTTCTGTTCAAAAATACGTATTTAAGGTGTCTTTCCTAGTCTAGGATGAATGGACAAGCTATGGAAGTTGACCGTACATTCCTATTACCGACATTTGCCGACAACGATGGTTCGTGTCCGTGCTAATTTAAAAAATTTCAGAATTCACCTGCAACTTCATTCTCAATAAATTCGAACAATGATACAGAGAATACCATCGTGTCGGTAAGGGGCGGTAGTGGGAATCTGCAAAATTTTGTTCTCTCTAATTTCTCGACTTCTAAATATGAAAAATGGATACCTTAGCGTCTTTGAGTCGATACCACTCAACTCTGAAGAAGAACTGTAGTCCTTTTTCGGCCCCCTCGAGTGTAATCGCTCTGAAGAGGACGACGATGATCAGAAAGAAGGGAAGGGTTGCAGTGAGGTATCTGACTCGGGCGGAGGATTTGATCGACTTCCAAATCGAAAAGTAAACCATGACCCAGGCAGTCACCAGGCAAGCTGCTAGTTCCCATCTGAGGATCCCAGGGTGCTCGATCCCCTCGCTCATTTGCAGCACTTTGTTGCTAAAGTACGAAGAGCTCGGTTACTCGCTTAACGTCCCAAAGGGGAATCTCAAAGCTACATTTCTTTTTTTTTTACTTTTGTTTTTGAATCTTTGATACTTTTCTATTATTTTTTTCTTTCTAGCTTTGTTTTTTGACATGGCTTTTGGTTTGGTTTGACATTTACTCGAAAAACTCTTCGGACGGTGTTCTCGACGTGTTGGGGGCAAGTCGATTGTCGATGGAGTGGGTGGCAGGTGACCAGCAAAACTTCGTATTCCATAAATTATCGCAATCAGACCATGGTTGATCGGCTTTGAACGCCGTAAAGAAATAATATATTGCGTACGCTATTATCACGTTGTGGTAGGTCGACATCAGGAACGATATCACTACAGAAGACAAACCAGCTCCTAAAAAAAGACATTTTGTGTTACAATTATTCATTTAAAACACACTGAAATTTTCTGAATCATTTTGGAATCTATATCCGAACAAAACGGTTTCTTTCCAATCTAATCTGAGGCCCATTAAAAATCCATCCAAATCTATTCGAAATTTTTGAAATCATTCGGATATTGTTTCGGATAGGCCAAATTTAATAGGATTGAAAACTCAGATAATTCCGGTCAATCCGAATGAATCCGAATCTATCTGAAATTTTCGGAATCATTCGGATTGATTCGAAATGACTCAACGCCTTCTTAGAATCAATGTAAATAAGTAGATTGCTGTTACCGACATTTACCGACGACGGGGGTTTGTGTTCGTGCTAAATTTTAAAAAGTTGGTATTTTTATCTTATTATAGGATATTTACCTTTCAGTAGGGGGCAAATTTGCCCAAGAGCACCGATTGATCCACGACGAGTAAATTGGCCTATAGCGAGTTCCATGTAAAGTAATGGTACTCCACATACTATGAGTATTATAAAATAAGGTACTAAAAAGACACCTGAAACAAAAAAAAATAATAATCGTATGTATAAAGGACTGACATTTTTTTTTCTTATTATTTAAAAGATAGAAACTTATCTTTTTCCCTGTGGAAAGGCAAAGAACATAAACATTGGCACGTGTTAACATTTTAGTTTGTAGATACATTAAAAAAAAATTGGTCGGTCAATAAACAAATGATAAGGAGAGATAGGCAGACTAATAATTATTATCAAATAATGCTAAATGCTCTAACATCTTGCGACCTTATTGCTCCTTCTCAGTTTTTAGCCGACATAATTTAATTTACGGTATCAGGACAATGGGTCAGTAAGTTGTAAATATTTATGAATTTCATTTTAAAAAAATAGATAATATTGTGAGTAGAACCTTTGGGGTCGGTATATGCCGGTAAGAGGAATCTGTAATTAGAAATACTCCACTTCTCAATACTTTTTTTTAATCAATTTTCTAATTCTTGGAGTTTATATATAGCAGATTCCTCTTACCGACTCTTATCGACCTGAATGATTCAGATCTCTCTGAATTTGTTAATAAACAATATTTGAGAACTTAAAAATATTATTTAATTTATAAATTGCAATAAAAATGCCCTCCTCAAATACTGTTTATAAATTTTACTTCATTGTTTTTCTCTCTCCTTATCAGTTACTTTGTTAAACTAAAATAAAAAATATTTTAGCATTTGGTTTATTAAGATGCAAATTAGGATTTTAAATTAGAAATCTCAGTAGTGAAAGAGTGAAGTGTTTTGAATGCTGGATGACGTTACGTCCTTCTGTTTTAGTGACGATGATAAGGTTGAATGTTTATTCATCGCATCATCAGCCAAAGTACGTCACTATCTCTTAAAGAACGTTTCTTTAAAATACAAAACTGTCTTAAAAATTATACCATTCTCGAAAATTTCAAAATTCTCTTCTATTTTATAAATGACAGTTCTATCAATTATAAAATTAATTCTTTTTCCAGAATTGCAATTAAAAATTACTATTTTAAATTTCTTACTATTTTTTTTTTAATTTGATGTTTTAAAAAATGTAATTAATTTTAAAAAAGTAATATTGAAATACAACAGTTTATTATAATTTTATTTACTCTTCTTTTTTTTCTTTCAGAGGAGGCTTGTGGTTATTTTGAATATTAAAGAAATCGTTTAAAACCCTCACAAGGACGCTCTTCTTTAATTTCAATGCATGGATTGGGTTACGAATTTTCAAAGTCTAAAAGAGCATTTTATAAACGGACATGATGCAACTGGGAACTTGATACATGACCCTGATGGCACTATTATTATAATTATATCTGATTTTTCTCTATATAGTCATTTCAATCGCGAGAGATATTAACAATACCAATTCTTTATTGCAATTTTATTTTTTTCTGTAATATTTTTTTATATTTTTTATATTTTTAAAAATATTAAAAAAAATTTTTAATTGTTTTTTTCATATCCGTTTATAGTTATACAATAAAAAAAAGTTTGGAATGACTGATGCTTGAATGAAAGACACGAGGCTAGTATTAAAAATTACTGTAGCCAACATGTCTATATTAACAATAATTATCCTGAAACTCGAGGCTCATTAGCACTCGTGATAGGAGTCGTTTTATTGTTCCTGAATTCATTCAAGCAGAAATTCTATTATTTTTATGCTAAATTCAATTACTAAGCTTTGCTTATAATGTTTGTCAACAATTATAAGAATTAAAATATTTAAATAAATTATCACAATATAATAGCTGATTCATATATAATAATATTTTTATAATAATTTATTTATAATAAATTAAAATGAAAAATTTGAATTCCCTAATCTGACTCAAATCGTACATTTTTTCCAAGGCGTAACATTGATGACTTTTGCAAATATTTGATCGAATCGTGAGTAGAATTACGCAACGACATGAGTCCCGATTAGATTATACGGAAATTTAAATCTAAATCAATAAAATTTTTCACCCGCTCCTGAGAGTAATTCGATTTCCTTCGTTAGGGAAGAGCCTGGATGTGAGAGTTTAATCAAAATTAAATTGGATTACAACACCGGTCATTTTTTTTTACTAAATATATATATAAATAAATATACATTCTCTCATTTATTTACTTAAGGTT
>JAUESI010000001.1:430400-451331 GCA_032275145.1 Synergus laeviventris
AATGATTCCAGTTAATCCGAATTAATCCGGTCCATCCGATTCAATCCGATATCATTTCGAATCAATCAGAATGAATCCGTTCAAACAATCAATCCGAATAAATCTGGCAAATCACGAATCAATCTGAACGTGCAATCTAAAGGAATCCGGTCAATGCGAACTTTAAATCGGAATTAATCCGAATTTGAATCCGACAAATCCGAATGATTCGGAAAAATTCGGATTAAAGCAGATAGACCGGAGAGATTCTGATTAAATCGGATTGAAAGAATTTATTCGAATTAAAAGTTCGGATTGATTTTGAATAGGCTTCGGTTTGATTTGGATTAAATTTCAATCCGATCAAATCCGAAGTTTTCGAATAATTCCGTTTTTATCCGAACCAAACAGTTTCATTCCGATCAAATCCGAAGGAAGTTTTCAATCCAATTAATTCGAATTAAACAAAAGAAATCCAAAAAAATTTGGTCATTCAGAGTCAATCCGAATGAATCCGAATGAATACGGTCTATATTCGGAATTAAAAATTCGGATTGATTCTGATAAATTTAGATTGACAGAATGCATTTGAATTTATTCCGATTTATCGGTTTGTACAATACAAAAAAAACTGTTTTTTTTTTGTTTTCACAATTAGTTTTTCGGTGTTTTTTTTTCAGTTTTTAACATTTTAGTTTAAATTGTAAAATAAAATCGTACAAAAGAATAATTTAGAAAATTAATAACCCCTTACAACATACAAAAGTATTTTTATTATTTTTTTTTTTTTTAATTTTATATCTATAAAAAATTTTTCTGAATACAGGAAAAGCAAGGCAATCCATTACGTCACCCTTAACTGAGATTGTAATGACTGATGACGATGCATTAGATATTTTGCGCATGTGGCATCTTCCATATTCTATTCTATATGCCACTCAAGGTTTACAACTGGTATATGGTAAACATTTATCGAAATCCTTACTCGCAGGATTATACCGATATCAATTAAAACAGGTCATATTACATACAGAGAAAAAGAAATAGAAAAAAGAAAAAAATACAATCTTTAGGATTTTCTTCTAATAAAATTTATAAACCGTTATACAAACCAGTTTTTCATTATAAACAACTTTCTTTATTTAATATTAAATATTTCTATCACTTTTCCATTAAATTGTCGATAACAATTTTTTTTATCTATTTTAATTATTCATTCCACACTGAGAAACTTGAACTTCGCGGTTTTTCTATTTAAAATGATATGGGCTCTAAACCCTTTGTGGCCAGAAAGCAATATGTATTTTTATTACTGTAATGGTCTAAAACCTCAGAAGTGTAAAAATATATTTTTCTTCCTTATTTTAATTACTTTAGAAATTCTTTCTTTCAAAAATTTCATAATCTGTATTTTAAAGATTCATCTCACAATCAATTTCCCTACAAATAAAAGTTTTGTGAAATGTTGATTTTGTACTTAATTTGCGATGCATTTTCTGAAACATAAATAAAGATAAGCAAAAAAATTTACGAGACACATTTTTCTATTTATGAACCGATTTTTTCAAAAGGGTCATTAAAATGTAATTGCTTTCGTTCATTTGCCTATTCATTTCAGTCGATAAATCAACACCTGTCATAAAACTTTTTATTATAGCATGTGTGTCATAAAAATTATTTATAATTAAAAAATATGTGTCACAAAGAAATTTTTATTATAAAAACATAAAGCAAAGAAAACAAAATAAATTTATTGTTTTAGCATTAAATATGCAAGTTAATGTTAATTCTTTTGATTAGAAATTATTATAATTTCTTGTGAATTTGAGTGACAGAATGACGTTTTATCTTGATCCTTGTCATTAAATCCTTTGTCTTACGAGATTTAATCTAATGCGCAAATGAATGAAGATTTTTCAAAACAAGACATGACGCGAATTGATTTAAAATCGTAAGAAATAACAAAAAGTCATTAAATCATAAAATCATCATAAAAAATAATAGATTTATTTTCGTAATTTTTTAGACTAATGGACTTAATTAATCAAGAAAGTGCAGTAAAACTTACATGTATATGAAAAACTATTCCTCTTACCGACACTAAAATTTTCGTGGGTTTGTTTCCATGCTAAGTAATTGAATTTTTAGCTCAGACACGAACCCAAAAAATAGTCCATGTCGGCAAGTGTCAGTAACAGGAATCTACCAAAAATAAAATCTGCTTATATTTACTCAATACTCATCTGTAATGAAGAGAAGTGTCAACTTCAGAAGTCTTTAAGAGACTAAACCTCAAAGTAGTAAAATTTTGTATTAAATAGAGACGAATGACATTTTTGAGCAGGTCCAGAGGCAAATTAACATAAATTTAAATTACGCCTACGTCTTCACTTTGATTTGAAAATACATTAAGTTATTTTGAGATAAACGAATGAATAGAATTAACATAGAAGAGTAAAGAACACGATCTAGTGTTGCCACATAAATCGACCTCTGGGAATTACAACAACCCTGCATAAAATTAAAGTTATCTGCAAGTTAAGGTCATCATTAGATCTTCAAATTATAATTTATAAATTTAGGCGGTAAATATCAGGCAGAATGCTCGTAAAATGAAAATGGGCAATAAGTAAAGCATTCTTGGATGATCCCAGATTTTAAAGATCGGCATTAAAATTGAGCAGATAACATTTGTTATTAGTGGTAAATTTCATAACTACATTGTGAGTTTTGATTGTAGAGAATTGCGTATGAAATTGTTGGATTAAATTGTTGGGTGATTTTCTGATGTCTGTAAAACGAAACTGGATTAAGAAGTCACGGTTTGGCATGCTAATTAAATAAAGATATTCGAGTCACGTCCAAGAATGCGGCAGAGTGACATCAAGGATTTGCGGCGGTGAATTACTCTCCCCCAACTATGCATTTCTGTCACAGTATTACAAGATGGGTTATTAAGTTATTATTTCCTCAGACTATGTTCTTATTCTTACGCACTTGTGATGCATTTTAAAATTTTAATAACGAATTATCGTCGTTCGGCACCGAATCTTGACAATTATTTTAATTCGCGTCGCACGCTGGGCGCGAAGTAGTTTTAAAAAGTAATTAGGGTGTTTGTTAATTTTGCTGATTTTATGTGCACTTTAAATAAATTAGAGTATAATTCAGTAATCCGAAATACAGTAAAAGGTTTCAATAAATTACAAAGTAACTCTCCTTCCTAGGAGTTGGAAATTGGAGACAACATTGGTTGAAAAACTTTTCAAAGGTAAAAAGTGAAAGAAACGAAAGCTTATTATTGTCAGCAACTCAGGCAATTATTAGTCGAATTTACGAGTCGGCATCGAGGAAAAAATTTGGATTGCGTTCCACCTGCAAATTTGTTAAACATAAAAAGAAGAGATGAAGAAAAATCATTTCTTAGCATTTCGGGGCTTTAAGTACGTCCCATTTTCAACTGAATGTGAGTAACTCGAGATTAACTACATCGTAACTTTTGTCCTGGAGAGGTCACACAACTAACCCAAATGTAAAGGCTACATTTTTACTTTCACGCGCCGGCAGATGCTCCCGACTTCAATATTACATATGCTCATCGGTTACAAAAGTGCGCATCTCCAAGTGCTATATTCTATATTACACGCTCCTGGCAAAAAAAGTGTCGCAAGAAGGTTATTAAAGCAATTGCTTATTACGAAAGTAATTGTCGAAATGCCATTGGCACTCAACATTTTTTAAATAAACTGAGAGCCATTATTAACGAATTCTTCGCCTATTTTTTTAGACAAATTTCACATTTTTCCGCTTGAAACATCGAAGTCTTCAAAACATACAGCAAAATGAAGAGGAAAATATTTTTTTTAAAGTATTCTGAAAATAATTGTTTTCAAACTAACCTATAAAAAGTACAGAAAATAAGTGGAAAAAAATTGTTTGCAATAAATACCTTTATTTTCGCTATTTGCTGTTTAAAAATGACTTACCTATGTTTTTCCATGAAGTGTCTTCAATTGGTTTCAATCTAACCTGTAAAAACCTTTGTATTCGGAATCCCCTATGCAAAACTTAAAAAAATTGCTGACCTATTTTTTTCTATCGAAATCATCGAAGTCCAAAACGTACTTTTACTATAACTTTAACATATTACTTATCTTTGTTTTTTCCATCGATGTCTGTGAAACCTAAAACGAAACGAGAGAAAAAATTATTTACAAATTAACCTATAAATTTCTATGTTATCATAATTCCTTACCTATTTTTCACAGAACCATCAGCAAAATCGTTTCTTATAGGTTCTTATAGGTTTGCTTGAATTACTAAAGAAAAAAATTGTTCTTGAAATTTTTTATGTGATTCTTTCTATGTTAGTCCATGCTATTTGTGTCAGAAGCATTCCTTTGATGTGAGTCAATTGCAACTATTTTAATCTTCAATCTTATTATCCTTTGTATCGGTGGAAAAAATATTTTCCCACACTTCTGTTTTGACTCAACACTGACTAGAAAAAATGACTACTAAAAATTAATTTTAATTAAACTGCGCAACAAATCAACAATTTTCGTATTTTGGCACTGATTCATTATTTACCTTGTGTATGGAAGTTTGTATTTTCAGGCAATGTAAAAAATATCTGTAAAAGAAATGATTAATTACGGCTCTTTCTGTTTATTCTGACCACCACGCGGTTATAAATTCGGTCATTAAAGTCGCCTCGGGCTTCAAACTCATCCTTGAAATTATTATCTTACTACCTCACGAATTTCGATTCCATAAAATTACATTCGCGGAAAGACTAATATTTTTCTATGCTTTAAAAACCTGTATTTTTAATATAGGTATTTTGTTGTGTATAAATAAAATTCTGATATATTCGTATTTATTCTAATGTAACATAATGCAAGAAAACTTTATTGTACGCTGAAAACTGAAATAAATCATTAAATATTACATAAACCAAATTTCAATTATTTTTAATAGCCCAAGAAGTGTGTCAAAATCAAGATTTATCAGTGGCATAATGGAGGGTTCCTTCCAAATCTGGAACGAACATGACACCTTCCAAGATAATAACATAAGATTACTCTTTTTGTTTAACTTTTGCTGAACCCTCTAATTATTCCCCACCCTTTCGATAATATATTACGAAGCTTAATAATGTCGTAAGACTTAATCGAAGGTTACCAAGACTCAATAAAGATTGGTCACCGAACTCTCCTGAAGATCACGACACGATCATCGGCTGCTAATCGACTTGGGAGAAAGTGACAAACTCCTACTGATTTTGATCTTTCCCAATTATTCTATTCTATTGTATTTATGATTAATATTATTCATGATTAATTTGACTTGATACAAAAATTCAATAGTGCACATTTTAATAATTTGTTAACATACAGTAATAATTTAAGAAAAGGTGTTTCGAAAATAAAAGTAAAAGTTAATACTATAGAGTATTAACTTTTCTTTAAGTTGTGAAGAGAAAGGTCACACATTTTATAAATCAAGGTGTTTGCGAGCCTCCGTTAACCTTTTATTTCTTCGTCTTAGGTTTTTTAATAAGTGAAACTAATGACTTTTTAAAAATGTAAAGCTTTTTCAACTAATGCATTCAAAAATTGAATAAGATGTATTAATTGAAAAGATATGAAAAGGATTGAAATAATCTGTTGTAGACTATTTCACAAATACCCCCAATAAATTAAAACGTTGCAAATCTTATCAGGTCAGACACATCCAACAACTTGAGACGCCTCAGGGGAGATTTTAAGATTTCGGTGAGCCTTTAATCGAAAAGAGCGTAATATCAATTTTTTACGGTGTATGATTGCACACAGTAAGTCTTGTTCAGCATGTAAACGACATTTATGCACGCGTGGGTACAGCATGAACTGCATTTATTTTTTTTATTTTTATTTTTTTTATTTTTTTGAGGCGCTGCACGCTTCACCTGCATAAATTTAAGATGTACAACTAGGTGGCTGTCGGAACGATCAAGATAAATAAACTTGCTGCGAATTGCGTTTGGTAATCTCAAGACGAAAAAAATCGTCAGCTTAATTTTTTTTATCCAACATTTGCCAGGCGTAGAAAATTTCAGGAATGCTTTATGTCGAGTCACTGAAAGTCGCGGAAACGTGTTTCAGGTTCTGAGGGATTCCGTGATGAATCGGTCTGAGTTCATTGAGAAACTTGGAAAGTACCATTCATGAAGAGCGAAATGCGTGACGTTTAAAAAATAACAAACAAAAAAATGGTAATTCAGTAATGTTATATCTTGATAACCAGGATTAGGGACCTTAACTTTAATTCATGTTTCATCTTTTTCTATCAAACGACTTATCTACTACTACTACTTTAATTCCCGATTGACTTAAATTTATGGCTTAACTTCCCGATATTACCATACACATTTAATCACATACGGAATGAACCTTCATTTACGAATTTCTTATCATAATTCACTCTCGTGGTATTTCCTATAAAAATTCCCCACCAAAATTGATCAAATTGTATTGAAAACTATTTCGTTCGATGAAATAAGCGACTATACAAATATTGGCCTTTGTACTTGGGAAAGAATTTGAGGTCTCTTCTTCGAAATTATGTGGTTGTCATAATTTTATGAGGATGAGTACTTGGGAAACGAATGGGACGATTTACATATTCCTCTGAGTTTATGGCACTTTTATATCGGTTCTGTAACTTAAAAGCATTGTACAAATTTAATAGCACTTTAATATTGAATTTTTACGTACTACAAAACACTTAATCTTGCTAATGTTTGCTGTTGAATAATTAGCAATGACCTCAGCTGTCTACATTAGGTTTTTGGGAACTTTAAGTCTATTTTTGAAGACCCGAAACAATAAGGCGCAATAAATGCTATATTAACTATAGCTAATGAAAGAAAATACGACAACTGAGATGAAAAATAACAATATAAATTATCAGAAGCGGCAAAAAAGATGTAAAACTAGTCTTTTGTCTATAACAAAACTAAAGACGTCGCAGAGATATTAGGGAAAATATTGGAGAGTATGTTTGACTTTGGATGACAATGATGCTATCTTCGTCGCACACTCGTCACGCCTAGGTATCTCAAATGGTCAGAAAGTTAAAGAGGAGTCTCCTAGAGCCGAATATCACTGAGAGGGAGGTCCTAGCTCTTTACAAGGTTTCGGCAACATATAAAAGCCGGTCTACTCTTCGATTCTACATCAAAACGAGACAAACGTCATCAACATAGAAACCATGGTGAGTGGTCTTCACACACTTTTCTTCTATTCAAATCTCTATACTCATTCATTTCCAAACTAATCCGAAATCATCAAAAAATATTCTTGGGTCTTATACTTTTGTTCTTCATTTGATCGGATCTTATCATTTTTTATCTTATCATTATTATGTCTTGTTTTACTGGACACTTTTTGGTATTAAATTTTTTTTTAAACTTGTGGTTTGATAGAAAAGACACAATAATAATAAATAGTAATATTTCCTTTTTGAATTTTGGAAAAGTGGGAAATGCATATATAGTATAGTGAAGATCGTTCATTTAATCTAAAAGCCTCCGCCTTTAAGACGAAAAGAGTCAAATTAAACTTTCTCACCTCTGCTCTATGACAACATCTCTGCTTTCCTTAAGCACACAATAATTATCCATCTTCACATATGCACAAAAAATTCGAGTCCTCCCATTCACAAGTACTGTTTTCATTCTCTAAGATTTACGCAACCTTAGTTTCTCTTTTATCGATCTTTCCTCTTTCATCTTTCTCAAACGTAAACGTACTTTGCATACTGCATTTTGCTCGTTTCGCTAAATCAATCTTTACTCTCCCAATATTCCTTTCAATTTGGGAGATTAAAAAGTAAACTTAAAGAAAAAACCATTAAAATATCTTCCATCGAGGTCTTCAAAACGCACAGCAAAATGAAGAGGAAAATATTTTTTCGAAAACTATCCTAACAACATCTTTGATATCTATTATTTGCCATCGAATACTGATCGAATTTTTCGAAACGTACAAAAAAATGAAGAAGAAAATCATTATTTTCAAACTAACCTATAAGAAGTACAGCAAAATGAAGTGGAAAAAATTGTTTGCCAATATTCCTTATTATTCCAATTTATCAGGTTAAAAAGTAAACTTAAAGAAAAAACCATTAAAACTATTAATGCAAATAAAATAATAAAATTTTTTTTCAGAAATTCGCAATTGCATCCTTCTTTGCCTTGGTGGCGTTGGCCTCCGCAGCCCCGGCAGCAGAACAGACCCCAAAGCCAATTGCCATCCTCAGGAGCAGTGAAGATGGTCCCAACCCTGACGGCTCTTACGCATGGAGTTACGAAACCGAAAATGGAATCCAGGCCGAAGAAAAGGGAGAATTCAAACAATTGGCCAAGTCCGCTGACTCAGACTCTGATGGTGCCATTTCGGCCCAAGGAAGCTTCAGCTACACCGCTGATGATGGAACCCCAATTTCTCTGACCTACGTTGCTGACGAAAATGGTTTCCAACCCCAAGGTGCTCATTTGCCAGTTGCTCCTGAAGTTCCCCAGGCCATCCTCAGGGCTTTGGAGTGGATCGCAAATCACCCAGAAGAAGACAAACTCACCAAATAAGTTGACCAATTTTGAAATGGCTAAATTAACAAAAAAAATCGTGATATAGTTTCAAACTTATCTAATAGTAAGGATTATACAAATGTACATAGATACAAATTCCCGGCAGTGAGCCAAAATATACACTTTTTCACTTTATCTACCTCAACACGCAGCTAGATTTCTCTTTATGTGAAATAAATAGTTTAATAGATGAAAATTGTATAATATTAAAATAAAATTGATGATAAACAAACTCATATGTTATGTTGAAAAATACTTTTCTAATTATCTCTCCTTTATGTAGGTAAATATTTTGAAGAGTTTCTTTTAAATTAAGTTGTGCTTGAATTTATTTTGAAGATTTTAATTCGAAAAGAAGTAACAGCTACATAAAAATTAAAGAGAAATAAAGGTGATAATTGCTTTTTAAAGTATATATTTATATCAAATAAATTTTTTTTATATAAATTAACTTTTTGATTAAGATCTCGAAATCAATTACGTTTGAATCCAGTAAAGCGCACCTTTTCGCTCATTATAAGAATTCCACCTTGTTTCGAGTCTTATATTAGTCATTCTGTTCCTCGTTAAAGATCGTAATCCTGAGATCAGGTAAATAAAGTCTTGACTGACTACGCAATTTTTCATCTGTATTCTCAGAAGTACTCCATTAAAGATTTGTATTTTTTTTTTATGAAAAGGAGAAAAACCGTAAATAGATATTTTTATTTATTCAAAAAGACTGTTAAAGTTGAAGAGTGACTTTTTTAACTCAAGTGAAATCTTTCAAAATCACTTAAAATTCCTTGTCCTCTGAAATCGTACACCGAAATGAAATGTAAAAAATTGTATACAATACTTACTTATGTTTTTCCATCGAAGTCTTCAAGGCGTACAGCAAAATGAAGAGGAAATTTTTTCTTTTGAAAACTATTCTAAAAATAGCTTTGATGTCTATTATTTCCCATCGAAGTCTTCAAAGCGTACAGCAAAATAAAGAGGAAAACATTTTTTTATGAACTAACCTATAAATATATCTGCCTTGGTTATCGCAATTCGCGTTTTGAAAATGACATATATTTTTCCATCGAAGTCTTCAAAACGTACAGCAAATTGAAGAGGACAATTTTACTCGAAAAAGATCCTAACAATATCTTTGATATCTATTATTTTCCATCGAAACTGATCGAGGTTTTCAAAACGTCTACAGCAAAATGAAGAGGAAAATAATTGTTTTCAAACTAACCTATAAAAAGTACAGCAAAATGAAAGGGAAAAAATTGTTTGCTATAATTACCTTTATTTTCGCAAATCGCTTTTTAAAAATGCTTTCCTTATTTTTTTCCATCGAAGTATTCAAGATTTTTTTTTTTTAAACTCTTAATTTGAAATCCCGTCGTGACAAGGAAGAGTTACCAGAGCAATAGCAAAACAAGCAAAGCGTGCTTTCTCCCCACAAACTTTTATTTGAGACAAAGGCCTGCGATCAAATAATTAGATGTTCTAGTCCATTTGCTGTTGAGTAATTCAAACTTACTGCTCAATTTAACCTTTGAGGCTGTCTTGTTGAACCAGGGCTGTCCCACTTATAATAGTAAAAAACTTATATTATACATCCTCGATCTAATAATAATTTAATACTTAATTACAGCATCCCTACAAAATAATACATTTTTCCACGAACAACATATGATCAATTTCTGCAGCGAAAATTATTCATTTTAAATTATCCTTTATTATCGTCGCCTCGAGGAAAAAAATTATATTCAAGCAAAAGATAATTATCACCCCAGAGCTGACCGTAAATTATTATCGAAAATCGTTTTGGAGAAGATGATTAAGAACTGAGACTTATGCACAAATTAATAATATAAATTTAACTGTAGTATATTTATTTTTTCTATATTATTCGTTATCATCATTTTCATCCTTTTTTTTTAGAATAATTTTTTATACAGCCCTGGTGACTCTCACAAATAAATTGCTGATCATATAGTTGATTCAGGTTCGATTTCTAGTCACAGATGACGATGAGAATAATATATAATAAAGTAAGCGAGATTCCGGAAGTGATCTTCTGACCTTTTGTTCATCAATTTAATCGATATCATATTAATTATTCCTTACGTTTCTCTTTCTCTTCGCAAAAATCTTATATAAAATGACATCTCAAAATTTATTTGATTGCTGCCGGGGAACAGAATTCGTCCTCTCTAACCCCTTTAACCTCACAATAACCTATTTCTTTATAGATATATACGATTTTCATAGATAAGCTTATCTCTTATCAAAATATTAATTCTGCAAAGAAATCTCTCACAAAACATTATTTACAAAAAAAAAAAAGAGTTAGTCAAATACGGATTTATTTTTATAGAGGGTAATTTCAGAAAACTCAAACTTTCACTGCCTGAATTTCGCAGCAACTTCTCCGTGATAATAAAAATATAAATTGACGCATAAATACCTCGAAATGAGGTGCATTATGGGTGAAGAAATCACGAAAGCGCAGGATGATTGACGATGTACATCGCAAAAAGTCGCGAAAAGTCGCATCTTCTCTGAAAGTTGGGATACAGGTTAGTGAGTTTCTCTTGCACAATTTTATGATTAGATACCGAGTAAAGACTTGAAATTCAGAAAGAATCCTTGAAATTAATTAATTCATATTTAACTACAATATATGAGCATCTTTTACGCATTAGCGATATTAGATTTTTCTGCCTAGATTTCTGTTTTATATTCATATATCATAGGTCCACGAGGTTAAAATTCACTCATTTAATTTGACTGTGAAGTAACAACACCTACGTCACAATTTATTACCGAGGGAAAGGTTAGGTCTCTTCAGAATTAGGAAAGCGATAAATAGCATCTTCAATGATATCTCGTAATTTTTTGTTTGTGATTTTAAATTTAAATAATAATCTTTATGTGTATTTAAATGTTTATTTAAAAATAAATGTATATTTAAAAAATTAATATTTTCCAATAGAAAACGCCTGTAGAACTATAACCACACGAACTTCTTTGTGAAAATAGTTGTCTACTCGCGAGGCGTTTCCATCTCATTCATAACATCTCGTAATCACTAATTAAGATAAACATTCACATTTCATCTCGAGTGCATAATTATCTACGCCTCCGTGTTCCTGCAAGAAAATCTGCAAGAAATATCATATAAAAGACGAAATTAGTTTAGATTAATAATCTTGAATACAAAAACCACTTTTTTTTTTTTTTTTTTTTTGAAGGTCATTTTTAAGATTTTTGTTTAAAGAGATATAATATTCCAATCAAAATCCAAGAACAGAAGTTTATTACACATATTATAGGGAACATAAATTAATTTTTTAGAAGTATTCGAAAACAAAATGGCGCCTTTAGCGGACCCAGAGTACAGTTTTTATCCAATCAATTAAAAATTTCGACAGAATCTTTAAAACATTATTGTCCATTGTTCCTGGTACGATTTTTTCGAAAAAATGAAAACTTTTTTTTTTATAAAAGTTTTTCGGTGATTTTTAAAAAAAAAATTTTTGTTTAAATTTTGATTATTTCTAGAAAAGATTTTGATTTGCTTCTATATAATCAACGTACTTCATACAGCTTCGAAATTGGGCTAGAAATTTTCAAAATATCGAAAAATATGAAAACCATTGTGGTTTATTCAAAAAATCACGAAAAAATGCATATTTTTCAAAAAAATTTGATGGTTTCCATAAAAAAAATCATAAAACACTTTTGTTTGCTTTTATAAGTTAAAGTAGTTTATAACGCTTCGAAATCAACAGAGAACTTATAAAAATGTCGATAAATACGAAAACCATCATAGTTTTTTCAAAAAAATGCGAAAGTATAAAACATAACAATATTTAAGTCAAAACTGTGAATATTTCCACGAAATAATCATAGAACACCATTCTTCGCTTTTTTACATTCCGAGTAGTTCATAACGTTTTGATATTTACGAAGAAGTTTAAAAAATATCAAAACATACAAAAACCATCGCTGTTTATTCAAAAATTCATGAAAGGTATATTTTCTTCAAATTATGATGGTTGCAACGCAAAAAAAATCCATAAAACACTTTTATTTTCTTTTATAGTTAAAGTATAGTTCATAATGCTTCAAAATCTACAAAGAAATGACAATTGCCGAAAAATACGAAGACCATCGCGAATTTTTGATTTTTCAATATATATAGTTAAAGTAATTCATACTGTATATCTTGTACGCGGATATTCCTGCGCGTAAATGTAGTGAAAATAAATAAGCCATAAGAAGAAGATGCTGCAGCGGACGACCTTGACATATAAGAAAAGTTAACCGTAAGCCAAGTGAGCGCTCGCCTCAAAGACATACATATAATACTTGTTATGTGTTACGTGCTCACTACGGTAAACTACGGGACGCCGAATTAAATTTTACTTTCATTTTACTATACACAGCCACCGGAGTAATACATCTCACTTTTTTAATGACTCATTATGTGAATCCCAAAATAACTTTTAAATAAACCCAAAGACATTGACCGTTTTCACTTTTTAGCAAGAAAAAGTGCCGTTTTTCATTTTTATACAGCCGAAATACATATGACACAGCTTTTACGGATGTTACGTATTTTATGCATAATTGGCACATTTCTTAGACATATTTTACATTTTAAAAATGCTGTTATGTTTCACATGTCACAAATAAACAGATTTTATCCATGTTTTTTATCCATATTTGTTTTATCTTTTGGAAAAGTATCATTTTTATCAGAATGAATATATATGAAGATGCTAATAATAAATGGTTGGAACTGGATTATAATATTAAGTGCGTTAATTTCTCGAAGTAGAAGAAGCCGATTATGGTCAGACGCAGTGAAAAGAGAGCTTATTATAAGACTCAGCGGCAACGAACTTATTGCACCATTGTCTTCAAAGTATCATTCAAGCTTTCTGAAAGCTTGCAGAACGAAATTCCCAAGAATTCCATGTAATTGATGAATAAATGCTTTCTTAACTTCTCAATTATGAAAATTGCGTGTCATTAAAAAAGTGGGAATCCCGTTAATAATCAGAGAACAAATACATAAAAGTCAGGGTCTTCAACTCAAAGCGAATTGTAAAAAAAATTACTAATGCAAATATAAACTGTGAACCTGCAGAGAGTTGGAAAAAATGCAGAGAAAGAAAGAAACTAAGAAAAAAAATTGTGCAAATGTGTGTGGAAATTCTTGAGTATAGGCTTAAATAGGCTTCGTGGAACGGTTTCCTATTTGCATATAAAACATATGTTACCATCTTTTGTTTTCCCAGACTCCCACACCCATTTACACTCCCATAAAACATTAAACTGCGATCAAGACCTTCTATCTGCACGACATTTAGGATATACTATCTTCCAATGTGCCACTTCTGCATTAATGGCATTCATCGTCTAAAAGGTTCGGAAGTCGCCTAAGCAACTTTTTATGCTCAAATATATGCAGATACATGGTTTTAATCTTATGCTTTACAATCTTCTTGACAGTAAAAGTGTTTCTGTGTCAGCGATGTCAATCATCACATAGCTCCACAAACAAAAAAAAGTTGTCAGCCCCAGAAACCGCTTCCTTTTAGTTTCTTTATGTGTATGTTGGCTCTTCAATTTCCAACAAAAGTCTGCTATTATGTTTATATTTATATCACAACTCTATTGGTAACGATGTTCCATCTCTTTATTACCCAAATTCATTATTCTAGGAATTGTAATCACCATATTACCTTTCTATGAATTATATTATTTTCTGCTATTTTTAAATGTAGAGGTGACCAAAGTACTACTTTTGCAA
Organism: Synergus laeviventris; assembly: GCA_032275145.1. Taxonomy (NCBI): domain Eukaryota; kingdom Metazoa; phylum Arthropoda; class Insecta; order Hymenoptera; family Cynipidae; genus Synergus; species Synergus laeviventris. The sequence continues at coordinate 444,815 of JAUESI010000001.1, forward strand.
TTTTTTCTAAGATTTAGAATAATGCTTTAATAAAGAGAAGATACTCTCTTTTAGAACAGGACTTGCACATGCGCAGTCGGTGAAGTGTCAATTAAGAAGAAGAAATAACCTAAAAGTGCCAGAATGGAATCGACGCTAGCAGCAATTTTAATTGAATTGGACCTAGGATTTTACATTGAATCCTTTGAAAGTAAATAAATTTTGAATCTCAATACTTTTTTATCCATTTCACATAAGTGTATTTATATTATTTCCCAACCACTGAAATTAGTAACTGCACCACGAATTGGAAGTTTAATGGTGTCGCTACGTTTCAAATTGTAGAGATTAAAAACTCGTTTTGTCAATAAATTAACATTTTCAATTCAAAATGCATTATTCATTTCAAAACCCCTAAAATATAACCTAGAAAAATAGAAAAACAGATTAAAGGAACCTTTTCAATTGACAGGATTTTTCCGTCTAGAAAGAGGACAATAGTCTAAAATGAAGAGGAAAACTTTATGTACCATATAGTAGAGGAAAAATTGAATCAAATTATAAGAGGAATCCACCCTGTTGGAAGTAAAAAGATAGGAAGTCTATTCATTTAAATCTTTTTCAATTTTCAGGATTGAAATCGAAAGGATAATTTTATCCAAATCTATCCTTCCCAATCCATACCAATCTACTTCTATCTCTTTTTTAATCTACAATAACGTTTTCCCCTTTGAATCTCCGCTTCTCTTTTTTAATACCTACTTTCCTATCCATATCTATCCTTAAATTTAATAACCTTTATTCCTTTTTATCCATGTCTATCCTTTAACTAATTATCTCAATCCTTTTCTATTTCTTTTGAAGTATACATACTACTAGAAAATAAACAGAAGTATCAGATAAGGAATAGGATAAGATAGAGAAAAAAGGAGTTTGAAAAAGATAGGAAAATATAGAGCCTATTAGAAACTACGAATACACACACAGATAGAAAAAGATAGCGTTTGATGAATGCAAAGTGTGTACTTGGGAGGGATAGGAAATTTCTATCCTATTCTATCAAAAAATGTCTATCCTTTTCTATCTTTTTACTTCCAGCAGGACACTTAAACGAAGAAACTTTTTTTCTCGTACACATTTATCTTGAGGTTGACCAGTCTATTAATATATCTATTTACTTGCTAATTTATATTAGTAGTAATAAATTCCAACAGACTTGGTGTCATTTCCATAATTTATTTGATTGATGAAAGGAATGTCCTCCGCATTAAGGAAAATGACATATATGATGCCAAAATGAACATTTTCCGTGTCCCCTTTTCTCTCGGTTGCCCTATATATCTATAGTAGTCACCCTCCCATGGACCGAACTGTCTTTGACGGGACATTTAGTGTGGTGGCGTTTAGAGAAATTATGACAATTGAGTAAGCATCCTTTAACGGGCACCCGATGACATTTAACTCACTGCGACACGCTGATCCCCGGGAAGGCATAGCCTTCTTTGATGTATGGTGTGTTGTTTTTGTACATACATCACCATACACACACTCCACACTCGCATGCATTATTCTAATACATGCAGAGCTTATCCTATGCACACAGTGCAAACTTCTTCTATTCATGAGATGCGGATACCAAGTTCCAAGTCGCATGCAGTATGTGACTATGTGTACCCTTGGCTCAACTTGGCGCGTACAAATGCATGTAAATACGTTCCCATGTTCATCTGCCAATATGGCGGGGACATATGGAAGGGTTTAAACATCCTCAACGTATGCCTTCGGGGGTATATAAACGCCGGCTGCTGCCGGTCTTGATAACCACTTGCCAGTCAACGATTACTGCTGCAACATGTTCGCATCATTGGTAAGCGTCGTCCAGAGAAAGGGTGAAAAATAACGTCAAAATTGCCATTCATTTACCACCAATCCTCACGATTTACCCTAACTACCGCCGTGGAATTCGTTCAGTGATTCACAAGTTATGCCGGAAGTTTAGGGAAAGAGGAACTTCGCGAGTGCGTGCTCCACATTTCGCGAGTGCAAAGTGCGTGTGGGTTTTGGGATTTATGCATGAGTGCATAAAATGGTAAACTGTGAGAACTTTATTAAACATAAAGAAAACCTCATGTGTGTATTGCTAATATTTAAAAAATATTTATATGAAATAGATGTAAAAAAAGAAAAGAAAATTTTGCTAACTTCAATGTAAAGTAATCAATTCTTGATCGGGGAGTGGGGAGGAAGATGAACGGATGAAAAGTTGCAACATTATAACGATGGTAAAGATGAGACAAGACAAGTCCCTGCGATCCACTCGAATGTATTATTCTTATCAGAAGATCGTGAATTACTGCCTGGAAAAGGCATACAGCCAAGCAAACTTATCGGTATCGCCTCCCTACAATTTTATTTTCTAACCTTCCCACTTTTCCATTCCCTATAACTCACTGGTGCAAAATAACAGAAATAAAAAAATAAAATAATAATTTTTTAAAATGTTTGTCTGCAGATAGCAGTTGCTTTGCTCTCCACCAGCGCTCTCTCAGCCCCAGCAGAGGAGCCAGTGCCTATAGTGGCCCAAGAGCAAGATGGCCCAAATCCTGACGGATCATACAGTTGGAAGTTTGAAGCCGGAAACGGGATAAAGGCAGAGGAAAGTGGCCAAGTGAAAAACGCGGGAACGGAAACGGAGGCTCTTGAAGCTCTAGGATCCGTTTCTTACAAGGATCTTGAAGGTCAAGAGATCTCTTTGACATACGTCGCAAACGAAAATGGCTTCCAACCTCAAGGCGCCCATCTCCCAACAACGCCACCTATCCCAGCTGCGATCCAAAGGGCGCTGGATTGGATAGCTGCCAATCCATCCAAGGAAGATCAGAACAACGTTTAATCAATTTGTACTCTCTTGATGTGACCTGATCTCAATGACCTTGACCATCGCGACTCTACTATCACAATACCATGTCCTCTGATTATTTTTAGGGCACTAAAACTATTGTTGTACATATTTATTACTTATTATCTATTATCTATTATACTATTTTTACCATACCGCTATTTCGACGAGAGGCATGTAATTCATGGAAATGTGCAGCGAATAAATGATGCATCCTGATACAGATCATGTTTTTCACTTCTTTTTGAAACCCCCTTAGATTTTTTTTTTTTTTTTTGACAAATTGATCAAACAAATGATAAGGGGTAATAACAATGAAGAATGGAAGATGAGGGAATGCGATCTGATAATTTGAGTTTCGATTTAGAAAGTAGAAAGTGGGATTGATAAGTTGAGAGATTAATTTGGAGTCATAAATAAAAATTGATTCGTGATATGACAGAATTTCAATTGCAGTATTCTTTTCTTATATAATCACCTGACAAGTCGTAATAACGATTTGTGCAGTATTTCAAATTGATCTGGCATAGACGAGCCAAAGGAAGGGTAAAATATCCAAATGGGGACAGAGATGACTATTTGCTCGTCCATTGCTACCAATGAGCAGACTATTACGCGATCTCTCTTGCAGCAATCCAGCAATGCGATCTCTGACCTCTACTTTTCATTACTGTAATGAAGGTGCGTATACTATCCAGAAAATATAATGCATTTCTGATAGCTAAAATGCTCCGTCTTATGATTTGTGATTGTGATTTAGGACGAGGAAATAAATTAGGTATGGAGATAAAACAAGACTTATAAATTGCGGGATGCTAAATTGTAGGGTGCATGAAGATGCATGGCGAAATTATTGGAGGAAAGTGAAGAAACAGAGATTATGAGATTGTAGTGTTTTGTAGTCATTTGGTTCGAGAAACGATATCGATACATTGTAGAAAATGTTTCACAACAAATCAGGAGAGTTCTTGACATAGAAAAGGAAGGATAACCAATGAGATAAGCATCGGAAGGCACGTTTTATTTTCCTGTACTGGTAACAAGTGGTTTCAGGTGAATCAGATAAAACTACTGACTTTATTTTTTTTATTATAGAGTTTACATAGTCGGAAAATAAGCTGTATTTCTCTAACATCATAAACATTGATTGGTTGAAACCTCTCACTTTACATAAGCCACGTAAACCCTTTTTCCAAAAACGATTGACATGTTAGTTCTCGTGAAAGAATTGACATACAAACATCGGAAAGAAGGAACCAATTTTAAACACTCAATATGAATACCACTTTCCTCAAAACGTCCTTAGTGTTCTTAATTCTGATATTTGATTTCTCCAAAGAATGTGAAACAAAGTATGGAAAATATGTGAAAAGGTTTGTAAGGTACGCTAAGGAAGAATTAAAGAAGTATCAAATAGTTTCTATTTTAAACACAACAATCTCCAACCCAGATCTCGATGATATTGTCAACTGCATTTTGTCTGAAGTCCCCGGACTTATAGTTAATGTCAGTCAATCCAAAGTGAATGAAATTGTTGAATTGACAGTTTTCCAAGAACCAAGACCAACAACATTGTTCGTGGTGGTAGAATATTTAAAAGGCAATGCATCAGCAATGGGATACCTAAACTTTCTGAACCAACTAACACCAAAAATGATTCGACCAAGGTGTTTAATTATCTCGCTATGTGCAGACAGTCCTTGCAACTATGAAAAATTGCTGCGACAAATGTGGTCCGAACATTATCTGGATGTAACGATTTTTCAACTATCTAAGAAAACCATCTCACAACCTTTCCAGGATCGAGAGCAAATGAAAGCCCTAGTGCATCACTTCAACCCCTTCACTGATGTTTATGAAAAGCTCGAATATTCCAGGAAAATCGAGTGGTTTCCTAATAAGCTTCAGAATATGCATGGATACAATTTCAAGGGTGGAATAGTTAATTTGCCTCCTTACAGCACCGTCAAGTACAATCACAAAGGAGATCCAGAGTATAGTGGTGAAAATTTTCTGATGTTCAAAGCTATGTCCAAGGTCTTAAATTTTTCTGCATCTATAATTACACATGTCGATGCGGGAATAGGTGTATATAATCTGGAAAATAAATCTGCAACTGGTATGATCGGTAAATGTGTAAACAACGAAATCAATATCTTCATCACTTCGATTATGCAAACCAGAACATCGAAGCAAATACTCACAGAAAAGACAAGGATGATATATTGGGAATACTTGTGCGCCATTGTTCCAAATTTCCCTGGTAGAGAAGAAGTACTACAAAACACGACGATGTATCCAACTCTACTATTTCTCATGATCGTTTCAATCTTTATCTACGTGGCAGCACATCTCTTAACATTTGACACTGATGACTGGGAAATTTTTGACATTGTGCGAGTTTTATTAGGAATGGCTGTCCCACGAGAACCAACAACAGTTGCTGCAAGAATTTTTTTCACATGTATATTAGGTTTAAGTTTCTGCTACGCGTCAAATCTTTTCGGAGGACTAACATCTACAAATCTAAAGATCACAACCCAATTTGAAATCAAGGACTTTAAAGACTTGGACAATTCTGGTTTAGTACCAATGATAGTAAATCCAAACTTCTTTAAGATAACTTTCAAGTCAGGCGATGCTGCTCTATCCAATCTAGGAAAGAAATACTTGAATAATGGAAAAGGAAATTCCACGGAGTGCATTCGAATAATAAAGAAATATAAAAATGTTACATGTTTGCAGATCGAAAGGTCGGCATTAAATGTTGTAGCATCATCAATAAATGGTTCTGGTTATTCTCCTTTGAAGATTATGAAACAACGCTTCTGGAGTGCTGCGATAGTTATGTTGTTAGAAAAAGGTTCACCCTATGCCGAGCGACTGAACAAAGTAATAATAAGTTTTATCGAATCGGGTCTGACACGGAAATGGAGTGGAAATTATAGCCAACATTTATCAAAATCTGATAGAATTTTGAAAAAACGTAAGGAAGAGGACTTTACAGCCCTTGGAAGTGTACACAATATTCGACAACGTCTTATCTTCATCACGATTCATGGGTACCTACTATCAATCGTCGTTTTCTTGGGAGAAATTGTATTCAAAAAGATGCAAGGGAAGTGCAGTTTCAGAAGTAACAGTATCTTATAAATTCATTTATTGGCATCAATGCGAGAAACATACACGTCTCACTCCTTTCACTTAAAAACACATCACACTTTCCTGTCGTCCTTTTCTGGATTCTTAGCCAACCATTCAAGAGCACGTTGAATTAAAATTGGAATGGGTGGAGGAGTTGGAATATGAGCTCCTTGGAAGACAGCACCATTTTCATCAGCTTGCCAATCTATTCGGATTGGAGTTCCATCTTGACCTGGCCAACTAGAAGAACCTTGAACAGATGCAGCTTCTTCTTTCGTACCAGGGTTTTTCAAAACTCCTGATTCTTGATATTGGATACCATTGGCTGTTTCGAATTGGTTGTAGAAACTTCCATCCGGACTAACGTCTGATGACTGGCTGATGATGGGAATCGCTACATCCTGGAGTTTCGCTGGACTTGCTGCGAAAGTTCTTGCCATCAAGGCCAGGAAGACTAGGCTGGAGAGGATCATGATTGATCTGAAAGTTGGTTAA
>JAUESI010000001.1:464398-482112 GCA_032275145.1 Synergus laeviventris
TTCCATTTGCCTTCATTCCTTTTGGACCGAATTTCATATTATCGAATCAGCAATCTTCGTTTCTCTGAATTGATATTTTATTTTATTCTAATTATCAACTGCTCTATACTTATCAGTATTTCTAAATTCTGTTTGACCACATTACCATTTGACTTATTTTATCATTTGGTCGACTTTACATTGTTCCTATAAGATGGCGATTTTGAAATATCCCTGAAAAACTTCAAATAAATCATCATAAAATATCCACGAATAAGAACAGTAATGAAATTTTTTAATATAAAAGTGAATGTTTAACTTAAAAATTAGCCTGAATTGTTCCATTTGCTGAAATTGGCACCTAAAAATAGAAGAAAACTAATATTAGCCCAAAAATCGAACATTATTATAACCTAAAGAAACATACAAACCTCAAATCGGGAAAAAATAATTTTTTAAATTATTCACAAGAACTAATTCTTGTTTCAATTATAATCAATTTAATTATAAAGCTAACTTTAATCCGCCCACTCTTAACAATCCACACTTTTAACAATTTTCGTTAAAAATTGAAACACGAGTTTTGCGAAAACTGAACTCGATTCTTGAAATGCTTGAAATACGCAACAGATAAATGAATAATTCCTGAGTCAAGAACCAAACCCTTTTTCTAAAAAACTTCTCAAAACGAGTCATAGATCAACTCAAAATTACTCGAATTCCAAGTCGTAAAATAACAAACCTTCGAATTCAGGAATTAACTAATTTTTGGTATTATTTGAAGAGGTAAAATTCTTAACAAACAATTATAATTTAAATAATTTTAATCTCAAACTTGACTAAAGTTCGGCGCCAAAAACACTTACGGCACTACGTCACTTTTAGAGGTAATTTCAAATCACATTTTACAAAAAAACTATTTTCTCTCTAAAAATTGTATAAAAAGCATCTAAAAATATCTAGAATATTGTAAATTGACGACTAGAATTAGCCATATGTAAAATATCTGAGAATTTCATACATAAAGATTTTAATTAATACTTTTTAATCAATTACTAAAATTTCCCGGAATCGATAGCATCGCCATCTTACGAAGGCTGTGTGAATTGCGGCGACATGAGAAACTGTATGATGTTCCGAAGTTGTATTTTTTCTCAAAATCATTTTTTCGACCAAAAACTCAATGAAATTCGTCTGTTTTACGAAAAAAATGTGCAAGCAGGCTTGAGAACTTTCTAACAAATCTTCAGTTTTGTGATCCAATAAGTGTAAGTAGCATTTTTTTGAATCAAACAGATTCGTCTGTTGCCACCTACTGTCAAATTAAAAAGTCAAACAACTTTTGTTTTATTACCGGGACGTCTTTTATTTTTCGAAATTTCTTATTTTTTAACAACAATCCCGGCTTGAGCGGCTTTTTTTATCAAAATTTCCTAACCTTCAACTGTCACTTTCGGTCATAACCTACAAACTTTTTCGAACAGATTTTGTGACATTTTGACATTTTGACAGAAAATACATCAATGGTGACGAAATTTTCAAGACCTAAATATTCACTTTTTGTTTGTTTACAAGGTTCTCTTTTTTTTTTTTTTGGTATTTTAAGTTGAATATATTATCCGGTTTTTTTTTATTTCCGGGACGTTTAGCGTCTTTGTTATGTAAACAGTGAGAGGGAAAAACATAGTTTTTTGTTTTTTAAAAATAAATTCCAGGATTTTTTTGTTTTTTATTTAAAGATGGGAGTTTTTCGTTCGGGAATTAATTACTAGGGTATATTTCAAAGTGTTCGACTTAGTTAAAATTGATAACCGTCAAAATTAGAATTTTTTTAAATATTTGAAAAAATGTTCGAATTTAGAAGAGTTCATTTAAATTGTTCCTAGTTGGAAATTTTTCTCATTTTTGGAACGAAAACTTAAAAATACCAAATTTTTACGTTATGCACTATTAAAAACGTTCTAAATTTGAAAATTTATAGTTTTAAGTTTCATGTTCTTTCGTGTAATTAAGATTTTTCGTTTATTTTCAGTTTAGAATTTTATAATGAACGTGAGTACAAATCCGGGAGATGGAGGAGGAGGGGAGAAGCGATTATCAGAGACGGCGAAGGAGACGATTCCTCAAAACTTAACGACCATCCAAACCGTGCAAAGTGCTCATAATGTTATCCAGAGTAACGTGCAAACAATTCAGTCGACTCAGGGAGTCGTGGGAACCGTTGGGCAGCCCGGGACTCTCGTCGGCAAATCCGTGTCACTGGAGCTGAATCAAAAACTTTCACTAGCTAAGCCCGGGATCCCATCCAATATTGTATCATCCACCGATTCCAGTAAATTAACGGCCACTGTAAATATCCTGTATAGATAATTTATTTTTAAAAACTATTATTTGTAGCTAAAAGGCTAAATTACAAATTTTTAGCTCTGCCAAATGAGTCCAACCCTCCGGATAATAAGTCCAAATATCGTGAGTAACGTGGAGCGGCAATCTCAGCCCCAGAGTCAGGAACCTCAGCAAATAGTGACCAGCATCCCTGCAACCTATCATGTCCCTCGAGGTCCTGCAGCTGTTGCCAGTATTTCGACTCCCAGAGCAACGATGGCGACTCCTGTTGTTAGGTCGACTTCCGGCCAAGCTGTGCCAATCTCGAGACCTGGGTAAAATTTTCGAATACGAAATTTTTGACATTAAGGGCTTTGGGTTCAAATTCTATAGACATACTTTAATTTCGAGATAGTTTTTGTTATAAGGTGGCACTGATTTTAATTAAACTTTATTTTCAGTGTGGGTACGACTGTTTCAAGCACCCAATGGCCACCCAAGACACCCTACTTATATGTTCCGCCACAAAGACACCCCTTACCGATTGTGCAACGAGTGACGACGAGACCTGCCGTTTACAGCAATGTGCAGCAGCCTCGGCTAGTAACTTCGGTTCCAGGTCGTCCCGTCCAGGCTGTCCAAGCAGCAGTTTTCACTGGAGTTCCTGCTGTACCCTGCAGATTAAGGGCGCCCATTCTCCAGACCAATAACAATGTAGCTCGGCTTCCAGTTGCTCAAGCGAGACCTGCAACTCCTCAGGAACCTCTTTCGCAAATAAGTCAAGCACCAAGGACGATTTCGCAACCCATCCATGTACTATTTTCGATTCTGTTTTTAATGAGTCACAGACTTCAAGAATTTACTTCTCAAAAATTCATTTTTAAAAAATAATTTATTAATTTATAGCTTACACAACCAACAAGGACTTTAACGACATCAAGCACGGTGAATAGAATATCAGTCGCAGCACCCGTGATAGGGACCGCAAGTAGAATAACGAATGTCGCCTCGGTTCAACCCACGGTGAATAAACAAATCGCGATCACGACAACTTCTGCTCAGACTGGTGGATCTGCGACCGTCAGTCGTATTGTTCTTCCTCAACAGGTATAAATCGACATATTGAGCCTATTATAATTCCATAGCAATTATGGATGCGCTGTAGACTTACAATTTTTTGTATTCTAGCAAACAATTCCTAGAGTCGTACAAACCGTAGCTTCTGTTTCGTCCCTTGCTCAAGTTTCTCGAGTAATCACGACAGTTGCGAATACAACGAGCGTTACGAGAGTCACACAACCCGGTCCGACATCTGTTGCTAGGATCACTGGAATTTCCATGCATCCCTTGCCTTTGGCTCCGACTAGAGCGGCGCCAACGACAATCAAAACGACACCAACATTGAGCGTCGCCCAAACTATCCAGCCCAAACAGCCGATACAACAATCAACTTTGAGAATTGTTACGAGCGGTGCTACAAGTTCTAGTAATACTATGGCTGTTGGAAATCCTCCTCAAGTCGTCCAAGGTATATTTAAAAAAGCCTTCGAATTCTACTACCTCTCAATTCTTTGAATTCTCTCATATTCATTTTGTTCTTTCTTTTTACAGCAACTTATTCACAATATCGACCGACGTCTATCCAACCTGTGAGACTTTTGGTCGAACCTGGATACGAGGAGCCACAGCATAAACCAAACGCCTCACCACGACCGAGTATTCTAAGAAAAAGAGATCATGACAGTTCTCCAGCAAAAGGTAATACTGTAATAATAATTATAAAATGCCTGTAGATATTAGCCTGGCCGGAAGGGAAAATCGTGCAATATGAGTGGAGAGATGGAGGATCGGTGTGATTGGTGGATGATTGGCTGAAATATTATCGATACAAACTTGCTCTTCATTATTTCAGGGGCAGTAAAAAACCTGACACCAGTTCTCGCAAGTTTGTCTCTACCTTCAATCTGCAGTCCACCTGGATCCCCAAGAGCTGATCGAGACGGAGGTTGCCAAAGTTCAGGATCTACGACAGTTTCCGCAACATCTTCTCCAGGCCTTGACGAAGAACCTGAACAGTCTAGAATAAATATCAATTTAAATATCAATATAAATACCTCTATGGAAATGTCTCCTAGGAAAAAGCCTCGAAAGCAGCAACTCACGGGCGTTGAATTAACGGAGTCGAGGTGCACTGAAGTGGAAATGCAATTTATTACAGAAGAGAAAATAAGGAAAGAGAAAGAAGAAAAAGAAAGGGCGAATATTGAGAAAAAACAGAGTGCGGCACTTAGACAGGAACTTGATCAAACCCCGGTTCGAACGAAACCGAGTCCTAGTTTATTAGGTGAGTTAAATAGTTGATTGTTTTTGAGATTAGGTTTAATTTTTAAATATTCCTCTTTTGCAGGTTCTTCCTGGAAGAATAGATATAATGGAAGGATTCATCATTACAAAAGACCGAGCGACGTGAAACCCAAGGAAGAGAGACGGCCCACAGTTGCAGAATTGGCTCAAGGCAAAAATGTGATGCAAAAATTAAATGGCTGGAAGATTTACCATCTAACTGCGCAGATGGAGGACCTCGCTGAAATGGAGAAACTAGTCCACGATAAGTTAAAATCGACTTTGTCGATTTTAGAGACGGATCCAAGTTTAAAAGATAGACAGGATGATGGACTCGAGCGAACGAATGAATTAATCAAAGGAAATATGCAGAGAAGTAGTTTGATAAGTGAAGGAATGAATGAAGCACGATCTCAACTTATTACAATTTTCCAACACCAAGGACATGTTCGTGGAATTTTGGAACGAAATGCTAATAAACGAACGCAGAAAAAAAGAGACAAGTGAGACTGGAAGGAGTGAAGGATGGAGCGAGAGAGAAGTCTTATTTTTATCTCTGTCAGAATCTATACCATAAAGATTAATAAACGATTTTGTAAGTCAGAATAGATAATAAGAGTTCCTTTTTATTCCATATCATCACTGAGCTTCTTCGATCCTAAAAATAATTTATTGAACTTACGTTCGTAGGATATGTAGAATGTAATTAACAAATTATTTTTCTGTTTAGAAATGTTGTACAGTGCGAAAACTTGTTGTAAAGACATTTTGTATATATAAGTTTTCATTATTTATCCAAATATTATACTTATAAATGTAGTGTTCAAATTTTACAAAATCTAACAATTGTCTGTTTTCCAGAATCAAAATCGTTTAAATTCATTAGTCCATTTTCTTTAGCGACATTTTTCAACTCTGCAGAAAATTCTTCCAGGTTCTCTTTTCGTAGTTCCGCTAAAAATTTTCGAGATTCGATGAGAAAGGGAGAACCCTTTTTTAATAAGGGGACGAGGTTTGGAACCTGTTTTGTCATATTGTGAGAGAGAAAAATTAGGGAGAATTTTTCAAGATATTGATCCTTTTCTTTGTAGCGATCCAAATTTGTTATTGGGTGAAAAATAATCTGAAAAGACGATATTATGGTTTTTTAGTTTAATTCAATAATTTCTTTTTCTAATGAGATTTTTTTTTCATTATCTGAAACCTTACTTCAATTTCAGGAATATCAACCCAATGTAAATCGACTTTCTGTCTTCTAAATTTATCTCCAGTCCAAGATTCTTGTTCAATTTCACTTGAAGGCATTTCTGTGACAATTGTGCCATTTAAAATAGAAGAATCTCTGTGTGCTGCAAATATTTCTTCACACATTGGCTCATTGTTTCGAATTTCGAAAATCGCTCTCATCACTTCTTTTTCAGTCACGTCTGTTGATCTCAATTTTCTAAAAATTAAATTCATTATAAACTAATTCAATATAATAAAAATACAAATTTATATGTATATTGAAATTAGAAAATACTTGTTTTTGCAATCTTCATCCAAGGCCCAAGTGAAAAATGGTCCATTTTTTATATCTCCTAAATAAGCATAATGAAGAAATCCTTTTCCTTCTGGAATTACGTTGCTTATTAAAGTTGGATTACTTCTAATTGGTTCACCTTCTATCCACGTAAATGCAATTCCATTTTCTCTCCAGAATCTAAATTAATTTTAATTTTTATCTCAAATTTTTAATTTAAGGCTGAACCCTGAACTCATTTAATTTTAATTCTTTTAAATAAAATTAATAAAAATTTTTATTTTACTTGTATTCTTGGTGAGTTAAATTGAGAGCATTTCTGGGTTTGAGAACCATATGAAAATCCCAATCGTAGGCGCCTTCTCGATAATCATAACGTGTTCCCAGTGATTTTCGAATCCTTCGATCCCAATATTCAGTGATTGGAAGTCCTTCACAAATTGCACGATCCCAAAATCTTCAAAAAATGTTTAATTGCATTTCAATTATTTAGTATTTTTAAATTCAAGAAATTTAATCTTTTCATATTTTAATTTGAGCAAATAAGCATTTCCACTTGTAACAAAAATTATAATAAAAGTCTTACTTAAAAATCGCCTCGATTCGATCTCGTTCCCTATGTTTAAATAATTCCAAATTTAACCAAGGACATTCGATATTTTTCGTTGGAATGTCAGCCAATCGCCTTGCCCTTTGAGTCAAAAATTTTGCAGTCGCTGTTCTCAAAAGTGTGTTACCCAAAATTTCTAAATAATATCGAGTCGCCTCCTGCAATCCTTTAATTTATCAAATTTTAAAGTTTTTTAATAAATAAATATAGAGAAAATAAAAATATTATATACGATATTAAAATTAATTATTAAAATCATTTTTTTGTAATAAATATAATTTTTATAATACCTAAATCTTTTTCTAAACAAATGCTGAGTAAAAGAATCGATCTGTTGACTTGTTCCAAAATAGGTTCAACCACATGGAATTTTAATTTTCTTTTTGGATGTTTATAAGAAGAAGAAATTGTTTTAACTAAATGTCTTGCATCTGCTTGACCCACAATTAAAAATTCTAAAGAATCCGACTCTTCTTTTACTTCTTCTTGTAAATCCAAAGGAGGACTAAATCCCCACCACATGTTTCCAATATTATTCACCAATATCGAAATCTTTTAGGCTTACTTGTTAAAACGCAAAAGCAGATAAAAATGTATTTCTCCGACTTCTGATATCTTCAGAGATTCGTTCTATTTCGTTGCTATGTTTATTTCCATAGCAACAGAATATGTCAAGAATTATCTGAACACTGTATTTTTAATTATAAATTAAATTCTATTTTATCCTAGACTTATTTAAATTTATAGCTAATACTAAAAAATAACTATTTTTTCTACAGAATCCAAAGCAAACGTTTATTGACCCAAAAAATACCAAAAAATTTGAGGATTCCAAAAATATTTAAAAACTATGTATATAAATAAACATTTCCAGTCGAGATAGTAAAAATAAGAAAGTAAGAGTTCAGTTTACAAAACAAGAATGAAATTCGCTAATATTTTTAGTCCATATCGAAAATTTGAGGATATAATTTTTTTTGTTTTAGTTCAACGTTAGCTTTCTTGTCAGAATTTAGACATTTTTGACAATCTGTACCACTTTTGACACATTTTTGACAAATTGCATGATCACAGGTTGTAAGAATCAAAATTTTCGAAACTGCTCCGCAGGCATCGCATTTTTTCCAAGAAGCGTTATCCTTTAATTTTAGATCCGAATCTGAACCCGAATCATAGCTTAGTTTTCGTTCCTTCTTCAGCGATCCATCATTTGTTGAATATTTCAACTTTTCTTTTTCCGAAATGACAGGATTCGCTGCAAATCCCTGAAAAAAATTCAGAAAATTAAGAAGAAATAGAAAGTCAGAATTGGACACAATTATTTGAAAAAAACAATTAAATAATTAAAAACATTATTTTTTTCTTACTTTTTGTTGATCGACTTGAGTTCTTTTTGACAAAACTCCCTCAGCACAACGACATTGATTCCCTGGTTTTTGCGGAGTGAAATAATGCAAAGAAGCTGACAAATTCTCTCCTGAAAAAAATTTTGAAATCAAGAATTTCCAGAAAAAAATTTATTCTTTGTGTACAGAATTCTCTCCTCGAAATTCGAATTCTTGATTCTACTATAGAAATATTATAATTAGATATTTTCTCTCTCTGTATCTATTTCCTTTTTTTGAGTAGAAATTTGCGTACAGAACGAAAACATATCCAATTTTAATATCTGTTGAGTAAAATGAGGAAATCGAATTTTGTGGTGAGAAGATGGATCCTTATAAACTAGAAGATAGTAAAGAAGAAAAGTATTTTTCAAAATATCTCACCAGACTTTGCACGATCAGCGGATTTGCTCTCAGGAACCAAAATATTTTTGAGTTCCATCGCAGGTCTCAAAATTTTGCAGGCCCCTTCAATATGAGCTCCGATCGTTTCATATTTAATTCGAATTTTCTCTTCCTCTGACAATTTTTGAGAATTAATGACTCCCTTCTTCACAGCTTTGAGAGCTTTAAATCCAACTTTCCCCAAAGGTACGTGGTCACAAACTGTTTCCAAAGCCGCACCAGCGATTTGACAAAAAGGACCGTTCAATAATCCGGACATCGCAATAATTAAATTAAATCTAATTATAGTAACTCTAGTTTCATTAAAAATCTAATAAAGAGAATAAATTATTAACTGACAAGAATAGAGGCCCAAACGCTACTGAGGCTTGACGAATTAACGGTTCGATAGCCTCGAGGATGAAAAACTGTAAACAGAAACAATTTTAAGGTCGAGTTTCCTTCAATTAGTTTCCTTATCAGTTAAATTCGATCCGGTTTTAGCTCGACTGAATCTAGTAAAGGCTTTAAGATTTTTAAACGGAAGTTCAAAAAACAACTAAATTGCAATAATTATTTTTATTCATAACTGAACTCGTCGCAATATCTCACTAAAAATTGTAAATAATCTAAAACATTCTGGCACAAAGTTCAACAATACTAAAAAACGTGCGTTGATTTTTTTCTAATACTATTTACAAATCGCAAAGAAATTATTCTAATTGTCGTGAAGGCTTGGTATACAAATTCTCGATATTGATGAGATTTTAAATATTATAATAAAGGCTTTATATAAAAGTGCACTTTGTATCTTAATTCCTATCTAGGTGCGCTTATAAACAGAATTCTAAATTTCTTTCATTTACAATTTTCCTAAATCTTGAAATTTAATATATTATATAAAACTTTAAAACCTACAACAAGCGAATATCCAAAAGCCACTGCGAATATTGAATTGTTTGATATAATAAAATTGACAATATTCATAAATTTGAACTATATTCTAAAATCGTGCGTTAATTCATAAAACTTTTAAAAATATTGCTTAAAATTTTTAATGAATCTGTGGATTCGAAAATGGAAGACGAAGAAGTCGATATTAAAAAAATCTTAAGATATTTTTTTATTAGTTACTTATAGTCATTTTTCCCTACTCTTCCGAAGGAGATTTTATATATAAAATAGTAATACTAGATAACAATTTGCGCGACGAGAGTCGTCTTCAAAATTAGCAAGCGGAGTTTTTCCAGTCTTTCGAATTTTATTAATCATTAATTTAATTAATTCTACTAGTTTTTTTTTTATTCACCAGTCTTCTTTAGATTTAAAGTGCTTCGAATTGTAAACCGAGTTAAAGAGCAAGTTTCGTTTGTGATTTGAGCACGACTTCATAAAGAGTATCACATCCTTGCTTTTTTTGCTTGAAAACTTGAGTAGTTAATATCGAAAAGCGAAATCCGCTTTTTTAATCTCCAAGGCGACTCTGCCTATATTCTTAACCTTCTACCCTGTAAATCGCGCCTAATATTTTTTAATTAATTAATTTATTTACTATCTGCTAATTATTATTCGTTAAAGATAACGCATTAACGATCGTATATCGCCTACAAATAAATATATATTTGGTTACAAGATCTTCGATTCGCAGTCGAACAATCGTAAAAATCGAACTATTGAGAAATCGAACAATCAATCAATCGTAAAATCGAATACATATTATGTCGTTTTTTGTACAGGCACAGAAATGGACGGTTACTGTGTTTTTCCACCCAAAAAGGTGGATGTAGATAATAAATTTTTGTGTGCTTATCGTCGATTTATATACATGTCAAAAATCTCTAGAATTCATTACTTATATTTTAAAATATCTCACTATTAAATTTTCTGATTGAGATTGAAGCGCTAAAATGAATTCTTCAGTCAGAGAAAGTGAGACTAAAAATTCCAAGAGCGAGAAAAAAGGGGTTTAACTATTTTTAGTGTTGGTACGGTTACGGAGAAGAGAAGCGTCCGAAAGCGAATAGGTCCCGGGTTCGAAAACTGGTGGGTACTCCAGACCCGGATAATCAGGAGGTGGAGAAGTTGGAGGTGGAATATAAGGCAGTGTTGGAGGTGATGTGAAGTTCCTCGAGTTTGACGAACGTTTTTGACATCCACCGGGGCCCGTTGAACACTGAAATTTAAATAAAAATAGATAGAGAAGGGAAATTCAAAATAAAAGAAGAAAGAAAAAAAGAAAACGAACCTTCGATCCGTGATTCGCGGCAGCTTCTGGGCTCCAATCACTGGCAGAACTCACAGAACTGAAACTGTGACTCAACGTTTGTGATTGACTCGCGCTACCCGAACTTAAAGATTGGCTGATTCCACTATCTCCGGGACTCTGGCTTCCGGATCTCTTCATCTTCGGCTGGGTGGCGGCTTTGTCTCTAAACAGGGCACGGTGAAGTCTTGGGGAACCTGCAAAGAAAGTTTAATATATTTTTTTAATTTCTTTAAAAAATTTTTTTTAAATACAGACATACTTCTTTTTATAAAAGTTCTTCCATAATAAATGATAAGTTGACTCACCAAGGAGAGTTTTTTGAGGCTCCTTTGGGATTTCAAGTACGCTTGGTTTCTGTGGACTCCTGTTGGTGAAGAAATTCTTTAACTTGTTCCTCTTCTGCACGTCCTCAGCTTTATCAAGATGCATCTCAAAAGCAGCTTTCATCCCATCCTGTTCGAAAGGTGAATTTGGAATTGGAGGAGGTTGATACTGAGCCACGTGTTTCAATCTATTTTTGTCGAATCTGCTCAACTTGTTATCGTGATTTCTGTCGCGTCGGCAATCTGCTAAATTGAAACTGCCCTTTCGGCTCACTGTAGCTTTTGGAACTTGGAGGGTGTCCGGGGAAGTGTGACATGCCAAATCTCCACTCGAGCCAGAGTAAACTTTAAAAATAAAAAAACATTTTTTTCAAAGAGCCTATAAACTGCGATCTTAGATATTTTTTAAATCAACGTTTTAATTTTGTACCCCAGAAAACGTCCTAAGGAATATTAGAGTCCAATTCCTAACTTCAAAATTCGAATTCTTCATTTTACTTAATAAATAATTATATTTATACTTTTTTTTGTAGCAGTATGTATAGGGATTTAAAAAATCTTTCCAGATCCAAGAAACAAAATAAAATTAAGGCCTGCTGAATATTTGTTCAAGCTAGTACAAATTGATTAAACGACCTTTACAAAGTTAAAATTCTTTTCAGATCAAGCTCACCATCATTTTTAGCAATTCTCCTCTGACTGAATCCCATTTCCGTAAAGTTATTCCTCTCCGCTCTAAATTCAGTCCCAATATATTCGCAACCGTAATCCGCAGGATTAATTTCACCATGAGCTCCTCTCCCGGGAGAAATCGACCTGGTTTGCTGTTCCGAGCTTCTATTTTCTTGCCTGCTATCGTAATAAACGCCGTCTGAAGACTTCTTCTTCCTCATGCAGTTCAAAGTTCTCGGAGTCGAAGCTTTAGGTTCTACCAAGTCCCTAGTTTCTCTACTACATCTCTCTCTCGTTCGGCGTTCAAAAGTGTGCGTTGGAGTCTGCATTCCATAGGAACTTCCGCTCGTGGAAGAAGTTTCATCATAATTTTTCGGAAAGCCGTAGATAACGCCGTTGTTGTTCGGAATATCCCGGACAAATCTCATTCGCGCGCTTTCGAGATTGTCAAACGTTCTATGTTGGATGTGGACATGATCGCTCGTTAAGGGAGTGAAACGTGGAGATGGAGTTCCTGGATGATGGTCTTCGTCCTGACGTGCCAACATGAACTCCTCGAGAGTAATAAATCCCTGGAAATCGTCGTTTCTTCGAGTTCTTGAAAATCTGTAAATTTTTGTATTAGCAAAAAATCAAAAACAATATTTAATATTGATGTTTACCTATCCGAAGTGCGGCGATAGTCTCCCATGTCTTGGCTACTACTCGGTACGTCATTTGCACTCCTCGAGGCATTCAATCCGTAAAAAGTACTCCCAGCAACCGTAACTGGTAATTCCTGCGAACGCGGGACCGAATCTTGTTTCCTGAAAAGAAATAAAAACAGATTAAACCACCTTTTTCAAGGTAACGTTTAAAAATGGCTTGAAAAAATTTTGTCGTGAAATTTGAATTCCGAGATAATTTTTCTTACTTATTAGGCGTAGAATTAGGCAGAACTCTCCGATAGCTTCTGAACTGCGCAGTTGGGACCGGAACATTCTGACTCTTTCCTAAAAACTTCAAGTACTTGCGGTCCAAACTCGCTCCGGCTGGTAAAGTCTGCTCCTTAAAATTGTCCTTCTTCCCGCTTTTCTTCAATGACCCGAACCCTTTCTCCTTCTCCTTTCCCTCAGGAATTTTCTTCCCTTTTGCTTCCGCATCACTCTCGTCAGTTTCACTGAATAATCCGCTCGTCCTATCGACCGTATCAGCCCCTAAAGTTGTTCTGCCTACAGCGTCGAGCCAAGTCATCAGCGAGTCCTCAGTATCAGCCGCAAAATAAAAAACTGTTCCAGTGTGGTAAATTTTGAAAGCATACTTCCTAGATTTTACCTCAGAAGCTTGCGAGGCCGTGAATCCTGTCAAAGAAATCAAACAATCCGCTTTCATGCTCTCCTGGTTTTTAAACCGAAAAAGCGAATGTCCCTTCAGAACAAACCAAGCTTTCGCCCAAGCTCCACCTGCTCCTCTCGATCGATAAGTTAAATATCCATCCAAATCTCCGGGGCTTATTTCCTTCACTGAAACGTGTCTCCTTTTCGCCAAAGCCATGTTTCTCTTTCTTGAGCTTTTCGGACTTCCTAGAGTTCTTGAATGAAGTCCGATACTTCTTGCTACCATCATGGCTCTGTTTACAACCCCTCGATCTTTTTCTAAAGTTCTAGGCTTCTCCAAAGTCTGCTTTGAACAACCAACACCGTCCGTGGAATCCAAAATATCCGGCCTTTCTACAATTCTATCTCGGTCGCTTAATACGGAGAATTTTTCCGCTAAAGGCTCATGCCTCTCAGGAAAAAGTTTCTCGTCTTTGGAATAAGAATCGTAAATTTGGGAGTAACCGTAGGTATCGAGCCGCAGATCCTCGTCGATGAAATCGTTGGACTTATCTGCGAAGTCAGAATAAGTTTCGAAACCGCTTCTTCTTTTGTCTAAAATTTCTTCCTTCTTGGGAGTATCCTCCTTTCTTAGACTCTGTCTTTCGGGAACTTTGGGCCTCTCTTGGGGTTGGGGACTTAGATTTAGATTTAGAGCTGCAGGTTTTGAAAAATACTTTCTAGGTGGCGGTTCGGGGGGAACTAGTCTCAGTTTTACTTCAGGCGATTTCTTCTTGGCCAAAGAATCTGCAGAAAATTCCTTTGTTTCAATCGGATCCTTTGCTTCTTTCAGATCATTTGTTTCTGTTTTAGTTTCATTTGCTTCGACGCTTTCAATATCTATCTTCACCGACTTTTTATCCTCTTCAAGACAAGTACTTTCTTCTGACTTATCTTCGCTACTCGTGGGATTTTCTTTCTCACTCAAGGAATATTCTTTCACACTCGAAACATTTTCCTTCTCTTTCGAAAAGGAATCTTCGCTCGAAGTACTCGTGTTACCCTTCAGACTCTTTTTCCCGGGCACTTTCGGCGAGTAGATTTTCTCGCTGGACTGCATCAAGTGCTTCTCAATGTCGTGGATTTTTTTGACGACGCTTCCAACCACAATTTTCACCTCGCCGGAGTCCCGAAATTTCGCGATATTTTCTTCTTCGATCTTCAAACTGGAGGAGTCGAATTTCTGGTCAAAACTCTCTTCAAAATTAAAGTCGTAAGCTGGAGTGCTGTGGCTTTTGTCGAGTCGTCCCCTTCGATGCACATCTAAATTGGTTTTGAAATCAGAATCGGGTTCAGAATCTAAATTAGTTTTATCCAAAGGCACTTTGTTATCACAATCGTCCTTACCCGACTTTCTGATCTCCTTTTCACCCTCTTTTTCAATATCTTTCTCTTCCTTCTCTTTTTCCTTTTCCTCCTGAAACTGAACTTTCCTTTCCTCAATTCTGTTGTGTCTCTTCTTCCTCTGTTCGATCCCGAGACAAGTTTGAGGCCGAAGATTCGACTGAACATTGTTGAGGCCATGAGCACAGGAAGCGGCTTTGTCTCTCAATTGAAAGCTGGTATTATGTTCCTGTTTCAATTCCCGCCAAAAGCGCTCGATGTCAATCCCGTGTTTTGTCGTAGGACTCGCCCCGGTTATTGTTGCTCTTCTCTGAACCGTATTTCTAGGTTTCGCCAGATATAGTCTCACTGAGGAAGCAGGCTCGATTTCCGAATCGGAACCGCTGCTGTCTGTTGGCAAATTATCTAGCATGTCGACTGTGTCGATCATCGCCGGTTCAGGACGATTTAGAGAATTGTTCTTTGGCGTATTTCGCGGAAGTGGCATTGTAAATTCGGGGATCGTCAGGAACTCAGGACGAGGAGATGGAAGATTGTGATGCCAGCGGGAAGTGTAAGGTGTCTTTTTGTTGCTCGGAAGACGGTAAGGCTTGATGTAAATTTGTCCGTAGACTTTCGTGTGACGAGGTCTACGTTTTAGAGTCAGGAGAACTTCGACAGGACTCTCGCGGAATAATTCGAGGACGTTCTTTTGCTCCCAGCCCACTATTGTCTGGTAGTTTACCTAGAAAGGAAAAAACGATAAGAAAACAAAGAATTAAGAAATTTAAAGGATTGGAGAAGAGAATAATGAAGGCGTAGAAATTTAAATACCTGGACGATTTCATCGCCCTCTTCCATCTTTCCACACTGGTGCGCAGCCGATCCAAATTTAATTTCGTGGATTTGATGCGCTCCATGAAAGGACGGGAGGATGTTGAAACCCTGAAAGAATTGTTTCGTTATAAATGAATAGAAAGGACCAAAGTCGGGATGAAAACTGACACAGACTTGTCTTTTGTACTTCTATCACTCTAGGCTTATCGAAAAAGGAAACGGCTATCAGTTTTATCGTCTGCTGACGGAATTTTAAAATTTCTTCTCCACAGTTCATGTTTTTACTTTCAGCGAATAAAATAATTCCAACAAAAACTCTACGTATTCATTTTTAAGTTATAATCGCAAAATTCAATCTCTTCGATTTACTTACCAAATATTAAAAGTAAATATATTTTCATTATATACGCAGAATTCTACTTCGATCAAGACTACACGTACAGAGTGAAAAGTCATCTAATTCTGTTACTTATGGAGTCAAAACCCTTAATAGTAACACGTTTTTACGTACATAAGAATTTTTTAAACGAAAAATTGTGTAATATTTGTTAGTTATTGCATTCATATTTCTTGTATAGGAATGTGTTTCTTGCTCCGTTTTTGGAACTTGTCAGCGATTCGCTACCGCTAATCTTGATATTTACCAAGTCATCGCCAGGTCTTTTTTTCAGAGTAGCCAAGTCCAAACTCGCTGGCTGTAAAATCATCGGATCGGCGATGTCCTGAATAATATAGTCTGAAAGTTTCGCCATTTGGCCGCAAGTTGTTCGGATTTCTTCAATTGGCTTCTCAGCAAATCGATCTCTTTGAGCACAGGTCGCCATCTCCAAGGACAATTTGAGCATTTCCGTTTTCTTATCATTGTACTCGAGTTGTCCACTAAAAGGTGGACGATCAAGCCAACAGGCTAGAGGCTTAACTGCAGAAACTATCGAAGCTACGTCGGCCAAAGTTTGAGTCGAGACTGGTTGCGAGTCCGTTTGTCGTGATAATTCATTGAAAAGACTATGAGCGAGGCAGGAAAGACGAAGGGAAAGAAGCTGAAGATTTTCTCTGTCGAGTTCATAGTGGAAGTTTCTGAGGTATTCGACTGCCTCGAGAATTATTTCCTGGTGGCCGAGTTTCGAGACGCCGAGTTGGTCTAAGTCTTCAGGTCTCAAATTTAAGAGTTGCTGGCCATTGACGTTGTGGTTGCAAAAGCTGTGGACGTAGGGCAAAACAGAGTTTTCTAGTCCTGCAAAAAAAATGCTCACTATTAGAGAATTTCTAGAGGGAATAAAATTGTTTAACAAATATTTCAATATATAATTCTAATTCTATTATCTATTATGTAAACAAAAATTATGTAAAAAAGCGTTTAAAAACACTGTTGAAAAGGATCTTGAACGAAATGCGTTAACAAAGATAATAAAACATCTATAAAACCGTAGAACGGTTCAATATTTATTTTATATATTTTTTAAAATTGGAATATACATTCTGAACTCTTCTCTATTCAAGTCTACCTATCGCATTGACCAGCACGAAATAAAAATAGATCTTCGCAAAAGTTAATTTAGTGGCGGTACATTTTATATTTCTTTTTTTTCTTCTTTCAAATTCCAATGAAGATACAATAAGCATTATAAAATTAGTAAAGGAGATTTTCTCGAAAAAGTCTGAAAAAGAAAAGAAAAGCCAGAATCAAAATGCAATTTCTATAATTGTTCAAAAAATTTCACCCAATTAAAACTTTCACTTTTCTTTTGGTGAGATTCCGAGAATCCTTGACAAGGGATGAGGGACTCTAAAAGGAAATAAAAGACGGGTTATAGTTGAAAATTATTTTTAGAAATTTCCCATGTTTTTATGAATGGACAGGCACTTGAAATTTATGAATCGCAGATCACTTGAATCTGATCTGTGCGTAGTATAATCATTTCAAAGGGTGGGGGCGTAGGGCAGGAAATGAAGTTTCTCACGACAAAACACACTGGATTTTCGAAATTTTTTCAAGACAAAGGAAGACACTTTAGAAAGCCAGAAAAATGTGTTTATCATTATTAATAAATCCACCAATTTTTCGCACCTTTTAACCATTCACAAACTTGATCTGTTTTCCACTCGGCCACATTAACATACGCCATGACCCGCGTTCACCCGCGTTCACGATCGTTCATGACTTCACTGAATCACTGCAAGTCTTCACTGGACTTCACTCAACTTCACTGCTGACTGCACTTCACTGAATGAAAAAATCAAGTAATCAAGTGCCCTGTCGGTAAAATCAATCTCTGTAATGGAATCTATTTTATCAATTGTAGCCACTTATAGCACATCTTTAAATGTCGCGGGAAAATGGTGGATTTAGGAAAATTTTTGGGTGCCCCAATATAAAGACCAATAAAGAC